>SCDY01000456.1:0-91421 GCA_004143825.1 Drosophila micromelanica
TAGAAAGCTGATCTTGGTCTCATTCAGTTCGTATATATTATACGCAATACAAGTTTATCATTTTTTTTCGATAACTTGCTCCGTTTCATTAATATCGATTAAAATCGATAACAACCTTTGGTTTTCTTACAATATCTCGGCGACGATAAGAGATAGAAGCAACAAAATTAATGATTGTGTAAGCTAGACGCAGATTTTGATACCTTTGGATTTTGGATACCTCCCCCCAATCGCCCCCAATATCGATAAAACCAAAAAATCGCAAAGCAAATACTACAGATCTGCAAATTGGTTTGTACTTAGATTTTGATGCCCCTAATAAGTCCAGAAAATTTCATAACTATCATACATTTCGTTTAGAAGAAAACAAGGATGAGGGCACGCGCACCGAGGAAAGTGAGTGCTACGTGCATTTGTATATATATGTGTGTGTGTGTATGTGTGAATTTGTGTATGTATGTGTAAACGAGCTTGTAGAACCAGATCGCAGGGTTCAGGGTATCTCCTAGTCGAGCGGCCCCGACTAGAGCCTTCTCACTTGTTTGTTATACCTTGCACCCCAAGTTTATTTGGAATATGAAAATAATACTTCCAGTGTAAAGTTACATGCATTATAATTATTGAGTTCATTTAAAATTAGAAAAGGCATCTTTTTTTTATTTTGTAAAAGTTGAATTTACTTAAGGGGAAAGTCGGAATCCTGAATAAGTTTCGGCATTAAACGCACATATCTATTTTAAGATACTTTTGTTATAAACATCGAGTTAATTTAGAGTTAGAAAAAAAATTCGTGGCAGCTCAAATTTTTAAGCCTTCATTAAGAGTTTTACATTAAAGAGCTTTTTGTGATTGCAGTCAACATTCGGAGAAACCATTTTAAAGCCATGATTCCCAGTTTTCTAAAGTTTTAGCCAACAGTTGCAATCGCTTATTAACCGTACCCCAAGGAGAACCATTAACCATGACCGCAACCGCAGAAACAAAAGAACAAGTTAGAACGTTGCAGTCGGGTGTATAACACAGCGCAATACTCGTTCACAGCGTGACGTATTCTAGCATTATTTGATTTCATCATCATCAATTTAAAAGTTCAGTTTTGACAGAGTCTTGGGCGATTTGGTATATGGGTGCTCTGAGCTCGAGAGTGCTAATCTTAACACATATATAAGACGAACACTGCATAAAACTAATATACTCTTTTCTTTTCGTAACTGAGTATAAGAACAAGTTAAGAATTGTCAACAACCAAATAGACCGCTTAGCCAACTATCTCTTAACTCACCAGTGTGGGGTGTTAGAGGTTAGCTTCTTGGAGCTAATCCCAACGCCTTGAGCAATCTGCTGGCGCGTGTTTTATGCGCACTCGAGGCGCCCATAACCCAAAGTAGTCCCCAATGAAAAGTTTTGCTTTTATGTCCGTATGCTTGTGTGTGTATGTGTGTGTGTGTGTTCCTGATGGTGTTTAGTGTCGCGGTCTGCCTGGACCATGGCATGAGGCGTGGACATGGCTTTTGCTTCATTCAGTAGTTAGTTTGCATGTCGTACGTAGATATCAGATTGCTGCCGCTGACTCGAGAGTATTTAGCTTGGTGGATTTTTAATTATGACTGCTGCCAGCGAAGCATCCTGCGCCCTATTTTGAGCTTCTAGCTGCCATGACTTTTTATTGGATATGTAATTACTTTTAGCCCACGGCGGCACCAAATTACAGACGCATATTTTTTATAATTACAAGCGCCGCCAAGCGACAGCCCATAAAAAGTTGGCCAAAGTTGTTCGCCAGCTTTGATACTCCGCTAATGATGTACGTGTACACGCATCAAATGGCCAACAAAATGCCGTTAAGCATTAAATCATAATTAATCCATTGACCTTTAACGGAGATAAAACGAAAAGAAATCATACGCATGTGTTTATGCTAGTTGCAAGTATTTTGGAATATTCTATTTGGATTATCCGAAAAGCTGGTCTAATAAGAGCTACATTACGACCTGCAAAAACACAGGCTGTCTTATTTTAACTATAGTACCTATTCTTACTTATTTCGCTTTAATTTTATTGTTAAGAATCTTAAAATATATTCAAAATATATTTATTTCCCCTCTATAAATAATGAATTTAATATGAAGCCAGCTCGTACGTTTTATAAACCTTTGACCACATAAAAACTAATCCTCATATTAATTTTGTATGCAAAAACCCCGCCCAGCTGCTGTTTGGCCAGCAAATAACATTTAGTATTTGGGCAAAAGGTCAAAGAACTGGGGTCACAAAAAAGAAATACCATTTGGACCTGTCTGCACCTGTCTCTATCTCTGAGTGCGAATAGGGTTTCAATGTCTGCTGAACAAGAGCAGAATTTAAATTTAAAAATTGCAAGTGTAAACTTTTTGTGAACAATGGGCGAATATACTCAAATGCATATGAATGTCAAATAAAAGATATAAACAAAATATATAATATATATATAAAAAATACATATATATTCATTACCATGTTGTTTAATATTTTGTATATATAAATGAATGAATTATTTTTTATAACATGTATTTTTAGCCCACTGTTTAGGGCCGTCATTGTTGATGCTTACGTGCCAGTGAGGGACGCATTATGTTGTCTGTACAGAAATCAAAATTTGCATATACACGCAATCCATATATGTGCATATGGGCGAGTGTGTGTATACCTGTGTGTGATTTAGACTTTTACATTGGCCGAGCGCATTGAGTCTAATTTGAGTAATTCTGGGCCTCATTTGCGAGCATTACTATTCAGAATGCGTGCAGATCTGAGGTTGGTGGAGGTGTGGTAACTGGTTGTTCAATTTAGTAACAGGCCTAATTTATGAACCACAGCGAATGCTGTGGCAACTGCCATCACTTAAACAAACTACATCCAAAGTTTGAAGCGCTATTCAGGATATGGGTGGCAGGGAGGGATGAACTGAGCCACTTACCATGGTGACGGGCAATTCAAGCAGATGGCCAACAGAAACAACAAAAACAATTTAAGTGTTATTGCACGTTTCGCTTACATGTCCTGGCAGCGCCCACACAATGTCCTGGCATCCTGTGCGCTTTGTACTTGTTTTTGTTAGCCCAGCAATTGTGGCTAAAGGGCGTAGAGAATGTTGTCGGTCGTCTGTCGCCATTTTGCCGCCAAGTGCAATAAGTGTTGAGATCACACTTTATGTGGGGTCCTTTCAAATAAGATAAACACCAACGCCGAAATTCGCTTTTGCGTTGTGGCCTGTAAATTAATCGGCTTAGTCGGCCAAAAACAAACAAAGCCTGGAAACACAAACACACGCAAGTAGTTTAGTTTGGCAAGATTGTAATTCCTTCGTTCTAGCCAAAAAAGAAGCCTTTGACCAATGCGCAATGCGTAAGCCTAGAAGCGGCTTATTGGCCTTTAACTGTTTTAATTGAAAACTCAAGCATTGTATCCATAAGATACTTTTACGTTTTGGCTTCAGGTTTATATAACAAACAAACAAAACAAACAAAAAACGTCCATCCAAATCGAGCTTCAAAAAAAAAAAAAACTGTATACAATTGGCCAACAGCTGAGTAATGGCCGGAAAGACAAAGGTGGGTTGGAGGAGATCTGTGCCACTGCTAGCATTTAAATTTACTATTTCGTTTCGTATTCAATTTGCATTTTTACAGCATTTCGCATTTGCGGCTTTTTCTGTGGATGCAGGTGCCTTTTACCTTTTTACATTTTTAACTGGCTTCCGACCCGAGACCTTATCGGCACGCCCAAATCTCACGCATTCACATTCGTCCATTCGTGCCACAATTTATGCGGTTTTTTGCGCTATTTTTTTTACCAGCTTGCGTTGAACTGAAAACTTGAAAAATGAACCAAAATCCAAAAAAATAAAATAAATAAAAAAGTACAGAACGAGCAAGCGTCAGGTAGAAATTGTACCTTTATCAAGGTCTGACAAGAACGTGAAATGAAATAATTTAAAAATGCAAATTCTTCTATCGGCGCGTTGAAATCTAACCAAAAAAAAAAAAAAGAAATCTGCAATCAGCTTAAGCCCTCGACTAGACGACTGATTTTTGGCCCAGTTGAAAGTTTTTCGTTTTGCCAACCTTTCTGCGGTTCTGAATTTGGAGTTTATAAATCAATTTTGACCTTTTCTCTGAACAATATGCTACGTGTTGGCCTGAGAATTTTTTTTAGCATTTTATTTAATCAAATTGTTTTATAGCAACAATGAAAATAATATATAGATTTATTTAAATACATTTCTTGGCAAACTTTATTTATTTCATAAGGTACAAAAATGTCATCTTAAATAAAAAGCAAATCATATAAAGCATTGACAAATTGAATCTAAAGTTGAACTTCATTCAAAGCCACTAAATTAATCGTTTTGTCACACAAAATTCGTGCAAAACCAAAGAAAAACTCGAAAATAGCAAGAAAGAAAACGCGCATAACTTGTTTCAAACAGTTTTGGATTCATCGCCTGCTCAATTTGTGGGGCTTGCTAAACTTTCCACATGAATGACTTTGACTTCTGAGTTCACGCCCTCATCATTTTCGCATTTTTCCCCGCTGCTGCGGCTGGCGCCTCACGCTGCCTATTGACCCCGAGGCGACAAGTCCTTTTGAGGGTCGTGACAGCAACTTTTACAAAAAGTTGAGATGTATGGCAAGCTAATCACTGGCAAAACTGTTACACACACACACACATGTCCACTCACACACACACACACTTTGCTAAGTTTGACTCAGATAAAGATAAATTGTGGGCTAAATATAGTACCTGTAATCTTTTAATATCGTTTTTTTTTTTTTTACTTTGTTGTCATTTGTAAACTACCAAATTAAATAATCGAATATATTGTATGTATGTGTCACAAATATATTTAAATAATTGAATTGCAATAATATATTTTTGAAATGTGAAATTCAAACGAAAATCCAAAACCCAATTAGTTTCTGCTGTTGTTAAAGCGCTAAGCGGCTTATTTAAATAAATATTTAATATTTTGTAGCTTTTATGTGAGGACGTCACAATTGTGTGCTAAAATTAAAATAATTAAACACTGAACGCAACTTTTTACTCAAAACATAAATACTTGTGTATTTCAAGAGACCGAATCCGGCAAAAGGAAGCGGCAAAAGGCAAAAAGTTTTCAATGGTTTGCCCAACCACATCCCCACTTTGCAGCACCTACCCCTCCATCCTGTTTCCACAAAATAAAAACCACAGCGGCGACAGAAAGCGGCAAAAATTTTTTTATGATTTTAATTAGCATAAAAGCGTAATTGAAAATTAACTGAAACAAAATATATGCACAACAAGCAAGTGAGAGCTCTACCTGGCTCTACACTTACTTATAAAGTTGTACGTACATGCACATATACATGTATGTGTACACGGATAAAAGCCTTATTATTATTTTAAATGCGTACAAAAGCTGCTTTTATTTCACTTAGCATGCCCTGCAGATATTTCAATTTGTTTGCACTAAAAGTAAAACAGATTATTACTCTATTTATTTATTTAGGATTTCGGGCAAATTTTTCTGTTTATTGACTTTAGATTACTTTGATCAACGTCTCATAAACAACGAAAATTCACTTCGATTTCTTTATTGGCAGTGTTGGCTTAAGATTGGTTTAGGATATTTAATTTACTTTGTTGCTGTTATAGATTTATTTAAAATATTGACATACTTATGCAATAATTTCGTATATGTGCAACGTTTTAAACCTGACCTTATCAATGTCTTAATCACAGTTGAACTATTTTTGTGTTTGTGTGCCCACAGATGTAGTCACCTGCAGCTCTGCGCAGCCTAGTTTGGCTATTGCCACAGAGCCGGAGTTAACGACTTACCCGAGATCCACTTTGCCAGATAGCCCAATGACTACACAAAACGATCTAATTACGACAGCCCGAAACTCAACAGCATTACTGACAGCGAAAAAGCCAGCGACAGCAACAACAACAACAAAAACAACAACAACAACAACAACAGCGATGACAACAGAAGTCTACAGGAGCACGACCCTGGGCATGTCATCAACAGCACCGACGATAACAAGGACTGCGGCAAGGAAGCAGGAGGTATCTGGAAACGGAGGTGGAGGTGAAGCACCAACTAAGTCCGCGCAAATTGGGCTAGCTATGCAGCCCGCAACGGCGGCTACAAAACAAACAGCAGCCGCTTCGACATCGGCGACGACGACAACGATGAGGATGGCAACCCTGTTCATATCAACAATTTATCCGACATCAACAACAGACCACGTGACGTCGACGCTGACGGAAACGGATGCCCACAACTCCATTGAAATGGCAACGTCACGGCCACTGGCAGAGGAAGGGGAGGTGGTGGCGGAGGAGGAAAATGTGGTGGTGCAGCATAGTCATCTGGCCAACGCTGATTCACTGACGAAGGGCTTCTCCATACCCACATTTCTGCCGCCGTTTCCTGTGTTCGCGGCCGCCGATTTGCCAGCTTACCGAGCTGCTGCCGCTGCAGCTGCAGCTGAGGCAGCCGCCGCAGCAGCTGCGGCCGCAGCAGCAGTTGCAACTGTGGCACCGGAGACGGTGACATTGTCAGCGGCGGAGCAGCGACAACGAATGTTTAATGAGCAGCATTCGTACTTGGCCTCCCACAATGGGCAACTGCTGCCGGGGCAGCAGCCGCGCAGGAATCTGACAATGCCTGTGCTAAACATCACGGCTCAGATGGGAAATCACGCCTACATGCCATGTCAGGTGAGTTCCGGCGACTCCCTTCCATGCTCCTTCCTGTCCCTGTCCCCTTCCCAGCATCAGACCAAAGCCCCAAACTTAATCCCAACCCCAAACCCTGACCCAAGCCCAGGCATTCATTGCGTTCTTAGTGGAGCACAGCTACCTGATGTATGTCATGTGAAGTGTGCCTGTGTGTGTGTGTATGTGTGTGTGAGAACTGCTCTACTTAACATATGTGTAGTCTTTAAAATATGTGCCTGAGATAAGAGTTGAGTTAGCTTAAATTTACCACGCTTTCTTTTAGATAAATTATGTTTTTTTTTCGGAAAAAAATTATACATTTTATTAAAACTGGTTTTCTGTTACCTTGAGTGGCAACTTGATCTAGTTTTACATACATAACTAAATTATGATGTGGAAAAACGAAAATAATATCAGAAATGCACTTATAAAAAGGAAGTCGGCCGTTACCGACTGCGTTATACTCGCTCACGTTCTTCATTATTATTAGTTTTAAAAATTTTAGTATTTTGCATTTTGTGTGGTGCTGGGTAGTCGACGAAATTTTGCTCTAGTGGAATACGTAACAAATTTGGTGGCTCTATCTTAAAAGAGATATATTCCTGCAATATATATGCAACATTTTGTGAATCTAGTTCAAAAACTGTGGCAAACATAGCTATATCCGATTATTTAGTGGGCCTGGCCGGGATATCAAGGTGGCAATGTTTTGGGGAGGTCATCAGTTATCTACATTCCAATTTTGGTGACTCTAGCTTTAAAAACGTGGACTTTATCGATTCTTTTCGATTTTAGGTGTTATCGGTTTGCCACGCCCATAGTGGTCACACCCCAAAATCCTTAACACTTTATCTTACACACGAGTATATGTATATCCAAAATTTCGAGTCCGTAGCTTCAACAGTCTCAACAAAAAATGGCGTTAATGCGGACAGATGAACGGACAGACAAAAAGACATTGCACAAATCCAATATATTCTTTTCACTTCAGGAACGAGCATGAAAAGAAGAAAATGTGATCCACATGAATGTGTCGTTCTCGGAATATCATTCGAACATAAAATCTAAACATAATCGCCTAATATGTGAAATATAATATTAAGTTTAGATGTATAGTAAATGAGGAGTAAGCATAAAATAAATAAAACATGAAAAATGCATAAAAAGCATTCAAAGCCTATTTCAAATCGTGTAAAAGTAAAACAGTTTGTGCAAAATAAATAAAATGGAATTTTTTATAAAAATTAAAAAATTTTAATTTACTTGAGTGGTAAATTAAAATCTTTTATAAAAATTTTTTTCATTTATTTCCAATTTCTCAACTCAACTCAAGGCAACTCTAAACCCTTGAAAATCACACATATAACTCACTTCTTTTTCTTAGAACATATTTTCTCTCTCTTTAATTTATCCCTTTTCTGTCTATTCGAATTACCATTTGCCTTAATCATATCTGACTTAATGTCCAACTTTCGGTATACTAATAAGCTTGTCGACTGCCTCTATCTATACTTATCTAGTTAGTTGGCTATTTTCTTTTTTTTTGTGCTTTGCCTGTTACTCTTTCCACCTTTTCCCATTCCGGAACGCAGCTATTGTACCTTCCGCCTGCTGCTCTGTCTGGTCTCTTGTCCTGTCTGGGGCAAAAACTTTGCGCCGAGATCAGCATAATTTCATTTGCATATCAACAAATTTATTTTGTTTACGTTTATTTTTATGACGTAAACAAGGCAAACAACCTCTACGAAAAGTACTATTTGCCGTATATGTTTCTGCAATTTATTTTGTTTTTTCTCCAACAAGTTCGCTTTTTTCGGCTTTTTTAAAGATACTCGACCCACACACAACCACTCAAGTAAATGTAAATGTAAATGTGAGGCCTCTTATAATAGTTGTTTGCTCTTCCTGCTGCTGTTGTTGTTGCCCTTCTGCATATATTGTTCATTTTAATATATATTGTGCAATACGTGTGTATGCAAATAACTATGATACTATTTCTATCTCTGGGCTCTATTTCGATATCTATCTCTGTCTTTGTTTACAATATGTAAAATTTACATAGTTTTGTCACAGGTCCGGCAGAAAAATTTTTTGTCAACTGTTATGTAGATAACTTTACTCTCCTTTTGTGTTGTTCAGCTGTATTTTCATTACATTTTGTTTATTTGTGCTATGCCTGGTTTTCTGATATCAAAGACCGGAAAAGAATTGAAAACATATGCTACTTTATTTGGCATTATTGCTGGGTTAAAAAACACTCAAATAATACATCAATACACGGTTTTCAATATGTCAAATATTTTTAGCGATAACTATGTATGTTAAAGATAATAGATTAGATGTGCAAGCACCTATAAAAATCTTTCTAGTTTTCTGGTTTTATTGGTATAAGTTTTACTGTAAAGCTACAAGCTAATAATCCATCAAATATGCCCTTCCCTGCTAAAAATAAAATAATTTCTATCAAAAAAATAATTTAATTTTTGTCATAGAATATTTATTGTTTGTTGTGTTACTCTACTATATTCATACGTAATCTGATCGCTTTTAATACAAATCCCCATTTAACAGATCCATCGGCTGTCGGAGAAGCCCGTCTCCTGGGTTCGCCTGCGCGATGGCCACATAATCAGCGTGGATGAGACAACATTCATAGCGGACGAACGTTTTCAGTCAATATTCCAAGAGGAGCACGACTACGCCTGGTCCCTGCAGATCAAGTATGTGGAGTCCAGCGATGCTGGCTGGTACGAATGTCAAATGGCCACAGAACCCAAGCTGAGCGCCAAGGTACATCTGGAAGTAATCAGTGAGTAATAAGTTGAAAATATCTTTAACTGTACATTTACCAATGCACCCTTCCAATTTTCGCAGCACCCAAGACTGAGCTAATTGGCGATCAGAGCCGCTTCGTCAAGGCAGGCAGCAAAGTGGCGCTGCACTGCATCGTTCGCGGCACTCTCGATCCGCCCAAATATATCATCTGGTTTCGGGGACAGAAAAAAATAAGCGAAAATGACGAACGCAACGGCTGGTATACGCAAATCGATCGTAATATATTTGGCACAGTGGGAGATAATCAAAATACAGTACGTACTGAAAAATGTAGGCTGTAACTGTTTGCGCAATATTAAACAAAACATATACCCTAGCATTAATACAATCAATCTAAAGCCAAAATGCCATTGGGCATAAAAATCGGTACAGTTTTGACAAAGTTGTGGGAGCTTTAATTAAGATGACAGCTATGAATCTGAGAGGCTTTGTAAATGTTCGAATGATTTTTGACAAAACAGAAACCTATTCCAAAATGCATTTTGATTTTGATATGACCTTTGTAACGAAATTTTAAAAACATTTTTATTATTTTAAAAAGATATATTTGGAAAGCAAAAGCAATCTAGAGGACAAATCATGATCAAAATGCCATACAAAATTAAATTCGTTTCTTTTTTGACAAAGTTGGGCATACAAAACGCAATTTTCTTAACACGTTCTCTGCCATGGGTTATTATGAGTATTTATTTAGAGTGTCAAGTGTTTCTCTTGCACTTCGTGAGCAAGTAAAAAAAAAAATACTTAAGCAAGTTTATGAAAGAGGAATGTCAAAGAATTATATTTGTATATTCTTGTATTTGAACTTTATAGAAACAATGTTATGACAGTTGTGTTGTGTGTTAGTAAGATTAAATTAAGTATTAAGTATTAAGTACTGCATAACTTTTCTGCACAATGTTTTGTCAGGCATTTATGTGCGCATTTTGCATGTATTCAAGTGTAGTCATAATAAAGTCTGCCTCAATTACAGATTGGCTCATTAATTATACCGTTCGTGCGCAAAGAGGACTCTGGGAATTATACGTGTCAGCCATCGAACAGTGTCTCCGTCTCTGTTGACCTGCACGTCCTGAGCGGTAAGTCTTTTACAGTTGTGCATACAAATATCTATACATATATATTTTGTGACTACTCCGACATGAGCGATTGCGATTACGAGTGCGTGTGAATTATTTTGTCAGCAAATTAAATGATTCATATTAATTGCAACTGTCATCATGCACACACACACACATACACATATATCACACACGCATACTCACGCACACCTGTTTCTTGCCAACAGGTGAATACTCGGCATCGGCTATCATGTCCGGCTCGGCAGAGCGCAGGCAGCGCAATACGCTGTTGCCGCTGCTGCTGCTGGCGCTTCTGCTGCCGCTGCCGCTGCTGCCAGGACTAGGGGGACTTCCAGGAGCGCGTGTACCCAGGACGTGACTCGCCTATTGATCGGCCAGTCCGGACTTCAATTATTTGTAAGCTTTTGCGCAATGTGCAGTTATATAATTTAGGTTAGAGATTAATTAAAGGCATCATTGTAAATAGCCAAAGGCCGTGTTGAAGAAAGGGAGAAAGGGTTAGAGAGAGGGGAAGAGAAGGTAAAACTTTCTATAATTAAGTTAAATGTTACGCATTTGTGTGTGTTGTACATTTAAAAATATAACAGAAGTAAAAGTAAATATATATATATATATATATATATATATATATATATATATATATATATATATATATATATATTTATATATATACGATTAATATAATTAAATTTTAGACTAAGCTCAATCAATATCTGAAGTAAAAATCAAAGAGATGTTGCCATTTACAGTTGTGAAACAGATCAATAATTAGATTATTGCAAACCAGCTAAACTTAAATCAAACTAAAAATAAAATTCAATAAAAATTTATGTGAAGTACCAAATGGCATTTGTATTACACTTCGACAGGGGGTTTTTTAACAGCTTATATATTTATTTCTGTTTTTATTTTTTCTAGCCACCAGTGAAAGCGCTTTTACAAACAATAAGCTCCTTGAATTGATGCTTGGCTGTCATATAACAGCCAATTAGTGAAGAAAAATGCGCGAAAGCATGTCAACAACTATTCAAAACGAGATTGAACAGAAATAATTGTACACTCTATTTCTTACTTAAAATATATTCAATTATATTTTTTGTGTATATAAAGCTTATATAAATAACTGAGTGGATCTTACGCCTTGGCTTATATACACATTTCAATATCATATTTAATTCTTGAAAATTTAATTAATATCCAATAATAAATGCAAATGTGGAACTGTGTAAAAAACGTTTGTTAGTGTGTTTAAGCAATTTCCTTTGTCACCATATTCCACCCTATCCAACATTAAAAATTATTCTGTAAGTTTGTCCGTCTCTAAAACCTTCCTTTGAAGTTTAACTCAAAACCCTCTGTGTTCCTGTATTTTCACATTTATAGCCATTCAAATCCATTTAAAATGAATTTGATTAATGGATACTTACGACAATGGCAAGCAGAAATTGGTTATATTCACAACAGGCATCAGTTCGGGTTGATTTTCAGCTAGAATGCGCATAAATAATTTAATATTTTATGTTAATATTTTTTCGGGTCCTCACAAAACCTAAGCCAATGGTGAAAACAAAAATGGGTCAGCGTCAGCAGCACAAACGAAATGGCCAACACTTATGGCCAAAACAGCAGAGAGTTCATAAAGAAAGAGGAGACAAAAATAACCAGTAGCCATAAAATGACGAATTCCAGCCGGCGACAAAATGGGGATATAAAGCCTTGAAGGTAGTCGCTCTATTTTATTGCAGCGGAAATCACATCTCTGTTAGACACAAAGCAAGCTAAAGAGAGACAAGGACAGGAGGAGAAACCAAAAAAAAAAAAGAAAAAAAGGAAAGGGGACAAAAAATGCGAAACGGCACGTAAAATTTGTCGAGCACAGAGTTGGGTATAAGGGTAATTTCCAAAGGAAGCAGCCACAAAAAAAGAAAAAGAAACATCTAGTAGAGACAGTAAATATTTTGCACGTTGTACACGAAGCTTATGACGGACAGCAGCTGGACGCGGGGGAGGGGAGAAGGGCTGGAGAATAAGAAGCCATTACGGCCTTAAAAGCCAAGCAAGATGAAACAGTTAAAAGCGTCTCAGTTTGGATTTTGACGAAAACGAGACATGCTTAAGTGCACGTTAAGTACAACTGTTGCTTAGTGAATGTTAACTTTAACAGGCACTCCGAACGACAACTGATATCGAAGCTATACTCTTATTATAATTATTTTTATGTACTCTAAAATAATGAAAAACAATGAAAACTCTTGTGCTTATATTAAGTGTGCAACAAAATGCTGCTTTTTGTGTCGCAATCAAATTACTCGAATAAATTTAACACAGCACAACACCAGATACTTTGCAAGGACAATTTAAGTGACTGCTGAAGAATCTCATAAAATGTGATACAGTTTTTTGTTCTGTTTGTTTCGCTTTGTTTTGTACATTTTTTGTGTTGTGCGCTTCTTTTTTCCTTTTTTTTGCGCTGTTGCGCGTCTTGAGAAACAATTTTTTAATATTTGGATAAGAAATACTGTGCCCCGCATGACTTGCCGTTTCTGGCGTTGCCAACGAGCTGAGCGAATGGAAAAAAAGCTAGAAAAAGAAGATGAAAAATAATGACTTAAAAATACATCGGAAGCGATGGCAAGTGCGCAAAATGACATCCTGCACTGACTTGCTGGTCATCGTGCAGCATTTCTTGTTGCCTCTCAGACGGTATCAAGCCCCGCTCGACCCCCTCTCCCTAGCCGTTAGGCTGCCGCCCATTTAATTGTGTTAACATCGAGGCTAACTCCGCACTGGCCAGCTGCCTGCTGGCTGCTTCCCTGTATGTGTGCCTTTGTATTTTAAATATCTACCACATACCATTACACCGCTCCCCCACACTCTGGCACACCACTGCCTTTGATTCACATGCACTCAGTTCAGACTTTCGGTCTGGTCGGGCGTCTTTTTACATATTTTGTGCCTGCGAGACTAGAAGTTGGCCTTTCTCTGCTTTACGCCTTCCGCTGTTTGACGTCATGCGTCCTCTGCCCTTCATTGTTGGTCTTGGGCAGTTTTTTTGAAAGGCATTTAAGTTGGGTAAAGTATTTTTGGTTTAACTTTTCCGCTTGCAAGCAGCTCCTCTCCTTCACCCCTTTTGTGGGCAGGAGTTCACTTCGTAGGGGGCTGCGTTGCGGTGTTGCCATTGGAGTGTTTTGTGTCGGCTGTGGGCTTTAGTTGTGTTTGCGGTTTCGCATTTCGGCAAACAGTAAATAAGCGTGTACAAGCTAAAAGTCCTAAATGTCCAAAGTAAATAAATAAGCGACGTTTTTGCTCTTGGCCAATGCTGTTGAATGCTGGCTTAAATTCCGCAAAAAGAACTTTACGTAATTGAATAACAAATCTAAGCGCAAACAAAGCAAATAACTTGCAATCAGTTCAAATAAATGTCGCAAGTAAATAAATTAACATTTACTTTGTTTTGATGAGAGTAAATCAATATATGTTGAAGACTCGTTTCTCTTCTATTTTATAAATATATTGATTAACATTAATGAATAGCTGAAGATTATTTTGTTTCGTTAAAAGCAATTTTAATTTTATATTGGGAAATTCACCAAAACTGAGACAAAATCGCTTAAAAGTATGCTATGTTATTTTATATATATAAAACTTGACTTTGTAGGCAAGCTACAAACATAATCTTTACGCTTGCGCTTAAAAGTAGGCAATCATCTTTTTGGTAACTCCAATGAAATAAACAAAAACTTTGAAAATAACGTTAATTGCAAATAAAACGCTTGCAGCAAACGTTAAAAGGTTTTTAAGCAAGGCTCTATTGCTGCTGTGAGGCTTAATGATGAGCTGCTCAATAAAAGCATGAGCCTCTTTTATCGTAATGCATTCGAAACGCCTAAAATTGAAGAAGATAAATGACATTCACCGGCTGCCGAAGAATCTAATTCGTTTGGCATTAGCCTCATCAAGCGGGCATCCAGCAACAGGATAAAACCCAGCCAACCAGCAATGCCAGGTGGGCTTAAACTATCTGCCCATTGTGCTCCAGCCCCGCTGCCTGACGGGAGGTGTGCGTGCGTGGTGCAAATTGTGTGTTCGCTTTGCTGGGTCTCGATGTAAATGCAAATCATTATCAAGAGCATTTGCAATGAGAATGCGACGGCAGGCGCGGCACAATGCGGTCTGTCCGCAGTTGCCGCAGAGTATCAGGCGGTGCCCAAATGGCCTATTGGCGCTATCTGCGGTGTTTTTGAGGATTACACGCTGTGTCTGCATTTCACCAGACAATGCCAATGCCGGAAATACAATTTGTGGCCACGGCTGCAGTCGAAATAGCCGAACTGCGTGCGAACTGATTCTTAATGATGCCACTGTCCACCATTCGTAGCTCACAATTCACCATTTAATTTGCCATGAATAACTCATTTCGGTCGATGCGCGTCGGCAATGTGTACAAACGAAGCGCACGTGGCGTATGCTTAATATTTACACAATACTCTTATGTAAGCTGGCAAAATAACAACAAAACAGCAGAACAACAGCAATTGACAACACCAAACAACAACCGAAACAAGAAAGAACAGTGCAATCGGGTGTAACCCACAGCGCTATTCTCGTTCACAATGTTATATTACCTAAAACATGAATTGTTACACAGAATCAATTTAGAAAATAAACCATTGTAAAAATGCAACTATACATAAAATTCGGTTCAGTTTTGACAAAGGTATGGGGGTATTTCTAGATACCACAGTTTTTCGCACAGAACGGATATTACACCAATCCAATATACTCTCTTCACGTTGTGAAAGAATATAGCAGCAACATCGACATCAACGGCAACAGCAGCTCCATTGGAAGCCAAACAATGAGAAAAGACAGAGCGAAATTCTTTGAGCCAAGTTTCGTTCTCGGTCCAAACTATGAACAAATGTTGAAGTGTTTTGTACATTATTCTTAACTTTTGGCGTTCGATAAGCGCAGACGAAAATTATGATGATGACGATGATGATGTTTGGTTACAGATAACAACTTTTTTAGTCACAAATCAAGTCTGGGAAAGTATGTTAAGCAAACACTTTAAAGATATTTTTCAAATGGCGAACCAGCAGAATTGAGTTTGTGAAGTCACTAGCCTGAATCAATTGTCAAGATGCCATTCTGAATGCCTCGTTTCGTAATCGTGGTTATAAACCCGGAATATATGTTATATAATATTAACACAAATTAAATTAATAAACTTAAAACTCAAAGCCAAGGTCTGATTAAATTGTCCAAGTGATGAGCCCCATAAAAATATATGTAATTTTTAAATCATGTTGTTTTGCGCATTTAAATTTAATGTAGAACAATTGATGTAGTCTGTCTAAATAACAGCATAAAATAAAAATGCAAAACGCGTCTGTGGCTTAAATGTTACTTTTTATGTCTCGTTTTTATTTGGCTATTAGAGGCTGCAGGACGATTTTGCTGCGCTAATTAAACCAATTGGCGGACAAATTTTAATTAGCAAGTTTCGATAGCAGCAGCACGAAAATAACAATAAAATGTTGCAACATTTGTGGGCGCGTGTTTATTCGCAAATTTGTATTTATTGACAGGCAGCCGGCAATTGTTTTAATTCCGTTGCGATGAGCTGGAAATGAGTCAGGAGAAGTTCGATGGGGTGGGCTAAGCATTTAAGGCCTAATAAAAAAACATTCGGCAAGTACAATTAAAAAGCCAATAAGGTGCGTAGCTTCTTGAACGCACTTGAACTTGGCTGAACTTTTTTATGGCCATGCCATATTTATGTCTAAGCATAAAACAGCGATTTCTTAGCCGTGTCAGCCAACGGCTAAAAATTGTATAACATTTATTTATACCCTACAGTCGTAAAAAGTGTTGAAAAGGATAGTGAGCATACTTCCAGTCTAGGGTAGTTTGGATGGAACAGCAACGCAGATTAAGAAGACTACGAGGCCTTGAGACAATAAATTTAAAGTGTGCTTCTCAATGCCGTAATATAATGGGGTGTATTGAAAATTTGCCTAACTGCGAATTAAGCTTCTAAAAAAGGTCTTTATCTATTAAATATTAAAATACCTTAAAACTCCTTATCTATTAATATCAGTCGTTAAGATATCTGCTCGTCGATCAGCAAAGCTGATGATTGTTGATATTGACCCCGTTGTTACAATTTTATGGGCTATTCTTAACAAATCTACGCAAGGACGTTGCTGATGTAAGTGGAAAAAATTTATATCGCGTAAAATACTCGTCCGAGTTTATCGATGGGGATAAAAGCATAAAAACTGAAAGGGTTTCGATTAAAGCTAGAGCTTTATGAACTCAAGTGTTATAGACCTACACACAAGATAGCCATCAAAATACTCCAAGAGGAGGCAGCATATGATAACGATTGATGTGACAGCTGAAAATCTATTAACAAGCATTTTATTGATGAGCGTCGAGCATCGAGGTCTGTGGACCCAATCAGATCAAGTCAATTAATCAATTCGGCTGCTAATTTTCTCAGACAATTGAATTTTCTGTTTGTTGCTTTGCTTTTGCTGGAGTAAGTTAAAGGCAAAGGAAACAGAAAGAACAAAAAAATATTGAGTGGCAAATTCAAGTGTACGGCTCCTGCTGCGCATCCTGACAAATAAATGGCCATAATAAAATGATAATAGTATTGGCATCAATCGAATATTGATTTGATGGCAACAAGCAAAGATAGACTAGACAGAGAAAGACAGAGACAGAGGGACAAAGACAGGGAGAGAAGGAGTGGGACCAATAAAAGATAAATGCAATATATATCTATTTTTTCCGTTAGGCAAAACCAAGTCGAATCGTGCGCAAAGTTAGCAGCTGGACGGGGATTGGGTGCGGGTGTACGCACATTGTAAAAAATCAAAGGGGAGGTAGAGGCCGACGCACACAAAACGCAGCGCCAGCAATTTTCCAATTTAAGCAATTTGTGCCGGCCACCCAGGCACAATAACAACAACAACCAGCAGTCGAAAAAAAAGGAACAAAAAATGGCACTACATCCGTGGAACCCAATAGCAAACGATGGACAGTTGGAGATGGCGTCGATAAGTTCGACATGAAGCTGACTGAAACAGGCGCTATAAATACCAGTAGTTGTAGTTGTAGCAGTCAAATTGGTGGGAAAGGAGGCAGTTAAATTCCAGCTGCCAAATCACGTGTCCAGCCGCGAAAGTGGAACCTTGTATGCGCTTACAGCCAGCCAGCAAAATATAATATATGACAAAAGTGGAATATTGGAAGAGCAATATTGAAGGGCAGTTCAAACAGAAATCCGAAAGAACACATTAAGAGCACACTCGCTGAAATACTATTCTAAAATATAAGAGATCTGCAAAAAAATCAAATGGAAATTCGAAAAGATGTTTTCAAGAAAAGATATTTAATTATGAATCCAAAAATAATATCTTCAAAATGCTATTAATATCAATTGTAAGAGATATTCTATAAAGCGTATTAGAAAATCAAAACTATAAAACAAAACATTAATTTTAATTTGAAATAAATACCTCCTGTCATAATTAACGCAATCTTATTTAATTGTTGTAATTCAAAATTAATTTCAAACTCAACAAAAAGGGAAAATGGGAATAGTAAAACTTTTTTATAAATATTTCATGTTAAATTGAATCACTCTTATCATAATTACGTAAAGAAAGAGCTTTGAATTAATCAATTTTTGTGGGGTAATTAATCAAAGTGAGTTAACAAATTGTTATTGGGATGCTTAATTAATGTTTTTATGTCCCAATTGTTGCTGTCTGTTGTGTGTCATTGTGGACCAGGACACCGAGCCCACTCAATGCAGGGTAGAGCAATCGTCGTTAGCAAATCAAATGGATGTTAGTCGCTCTGACAGCTTGTTTACATCAACATCTCGGGAAGTCGGCAATGCGGCAACGTGGGGCAGTTACAATTTGGGTCTCCGATAGCACAGCAAACGAGCCAAAATGAGCCTATGCGGGCGAATTCCACAACCGATAAGCCCCCGCAGCACCGCCCCACCCCGGTATGAGTCGGGCCAAAGCGGAAAGTAGTTAGCAGCCAAATAGCTTTTGGTTATTTGGCTGCATAAAATAGCCTCTACCCACCCCTTTCCGAACACGGAAAGGACATTATGTCAAATGCAAAATGGAACCACATATTAACCATAGGAAAAGCATTCAGCATGCTGTACACGTGTTGAGATCTGTGGCAAATGGAGCTATGCATAGTACTTATGGATTCGCATTTCAATTAAATATTTACGTCTGAAAACCCTTTGTGAATAATTCAATACTGAAATCCGCACATTTCACATAACAAAGAATTCTCAATAATTTACTCTACGTGACCCAAACACGAAAATTCCACGCGAATTTAGAAGAGCCATCAGCAAAATTTTTTTTTTACATTTAGTGTTTAAAACATGTAAAAATTGTCAGAATTGGGCGTAGTGAAATAAAACCAAAAAAATCAAAAACTTGACTGGGATAAACAGTGGGTAACGATTGAACAAAAACTATTTGAAATTCAATGTAAAAATTAAAGAAATGCTGATATTGGATATTTATTTTATATATTTTATTTTATTTTATATTTTATATTTATTTATATTTAAGTATTTTAATTTGGTTATATTTAGTATTTTTAAACTTTATTTTACATAAAAATAAAAAAATATATAATGTAATATATGAATAGTTTTTAAAATATGTTATTTTATTTACATTTATAAGTATGTATAAGTTCATATGAAATATAAAACCTTTTTATACTTTTTTAACTTGAGTTATGTCTCCAATAATACTTTTAAATCGTCTTAGAAAAAAAGTACAAGTAAAGTAAAAATATAAGAAATCTAAATGGGAAAGGTTTTTAAATTAAATTTAAAGAACAAAGCATTAGTCAAGCCTTATAAACACAAAATTCATTGTAAATTTACCTAATCGAGAGCTGTTTTAAATTTTAGTAGAAAATCAAATCAAGCATGTCGCAAATCGTATTGAATTTCAGACTTTCGGCTCGCGGCATAATCTGTAAAAATGTTGAAAACAAAGTAATAGCAAATCACAATAAAAAGGCAAAACTCCGTGCTCGATGCGCATTCAATACATAGAAGTGTACGGCCATCAAAATGGGATGCGGATGCGGATGTTTCGGATGGATGCGGATACTCGCACTATGTGGCGCCTTCTGATTTTGCCTTCGACTTTTTTTCGCTCTCATTGTGACGCCCAAAAGCCAATAACGTCGCGTTTTTCGCTGCTGACGCTGATGGTGACAACCACTGACATGGGCCACACAACCGCACACACGCACACACACAGACACTGAGACACACTCGCACACTCACTTTAACACACACGTGCAAACGTACATGTCGCTTGGGGGCCTTTGGATAATGGTTTCGTGGTAAAGCAAGGGTCCGGCCTGCTCCGATACGATGCGGTGCGGTGCGGGACTCCCTTCTCAGCCCGACTCTGCGTTGAGGCCTGCAAAAAGCCAAAAGCAAATTTGGCACAGTGTCACACGATATTGGTTTTGTGTCGTTTCTAGTGTATCGATTTAACGGTCAGAACGCCGACCCGCTGCGATCCCTTCGGCGGCGCGTTTCGCCGTTGTTTGTTTGGGTTTCATTCATGTTGCTTTTGTTGCTGTTACTGCTTTTCTTCATACCCTGTTTGATTTAAAAATTGAGTTTAATTATCTTGTGCAAATGTATCCAAAAGCCAGAAGGAGGTCGCTTTGACTTAAATTCAATTCGAAATATAAGTTCCGATATGAAATAAGGCGGATTAGGGTTATGTCAACTGATCGATAACCCCTAAATCTTAGTGAATCTCTCCAAAATTCTAAATTGTAAAATTCATTTTTCGACAGCTTGCAACTGGGTACAGGGTATTATCCTGCCAATCACTAACAATCAAAGCTGACTGACTTTCTTTTTGTTTATTTGTTTTGTCCTGTATTGAGCCTGCAACGCGTTGTAGTTGTCAGCGGCAGCATCAATGTCCTTGTTGTTGCTGCTGGCAGGAAATTGTTGTATGCAAACATTAAATTTTTAATAGGAGTTTTTTCATTTCATGTTGCTGTTGTTGTTCTGATTTTTCTGTTGTTTGTGGCAGCCATTTGAGCAGTTTATCCCCAGCACAACAAAAAACAAAAAGGAAATAAAAAGCAAAGCCAAGCTTGGCAAATTCCAAAAACAATTGCTGCAAAGCTATCAGGAATTAGGCAATATTTTTAAATTTGTGAACCCTGCAATTGTCACATTTGCTTTTGTTTATATTCATATATATATATATAGTTTTTGTTGTTTGTTTTTATATTTTTAGTTTTTGATTTCTCATTTGTTTTCTATTTTCGAGCAGTCAATAAAAAGCTCATCGAACAAATCAAACAGCTTCGGGCACTTTCTGGGGTATACATTTAATTGTTGTCAAATGAAAATATATGTGTATTAAAACGTGTGTCGTGTGTAACCGACAGCACAATACTCTATCACACTGTGCAAAACAAAAAAAAAAAAAAAAAAAAACAAATTGTGTATCTTTCAATTATTGGTACACAAATTCCGAATTCATAATTGCTCAAGCATGAAAATGTCAATTTTAATCTTTCCTAAAACTTTTTTACAGTGTTAATGCGGACAGACGAACATTGAATAAACCACATATACGCTTAACGAACGAGTATAAAAAACATAACAATTAATTTTAAATTGTCCCTTTTTTGTGCGGAACTTTTGTTATTG
Source organism: Drosophila micromelanica (assembly GCA_004143825.1). Lineage (NCBI taxonomy): Eukaryota > Metazoa > Arthropoda > Insecta > Diptera > Drosophilidae > Drosophila > Drosophila micromelanica. The sequence continues at coordinate 21,428 of SCDY01000456.1, forward strand.
TAGCTTTGGAAATCAATTTGTCGCAAAATTTTATATATGGTATATTTACACTTAAAATATTGCCCTAAGCCAGTTGAAATATTGATTTTTGTATACGCAAAATGAATTAAACAATAATAAAAAATATAAAATTACAAAACTTACAAAAAATACAAAAATAACAAATTCGATATACATAAATTTGCTATTTGGCTGGAAGATAATTTAATCTGTAGCTATCCGAACCTACACTTATCTCATTGTTGTCTTATCGTTAAATTGCAAAGTTTTTATCGCTCAATTCAAAAGAAAATACCCAACTTTAATACAAATACTCAGATTTAATAATTTAATTGCATTAAATCAACGCAAACTAATTTAAAACCAGAGAGAACAAAAATTAGGAGCAGTTGGCAAAAGTTAAATGCTGCAGAAATTAGATGATTATTTAAATTCGATTGTCTCATTTGGCGGACGGAAGGATTACGGATTTGACTGTCCAGGCGGATGGTGGGTGAGACCGGGTTGCTGGGGTGAGGGGGGTATAATAATAAATTGCAGCGTCGAATGCGCGACAACTTGACGATGTTGTCTGCAGTTGGTGTCCGAAAAGTTTTTGAGCCAGTTCCAGTTCTAATTAGCGCTCTGAAGATATTCAACACTCAGCGTAATTAAATAGAATTTTAAGCGTTGCAGCGTGCCAGCTCGACGGCAGAGCCTTTTAATTACCAGCCACTGCTTCCAGCCAAGATAGTGGGGAAATATGCAGTTGTTGCTAACTTCATTGCGACAAGCTGCAACGGCAACAACAACTAAAGTAAAAACAAAAACAAAAATAAGAGCAGCTAAAATGACGGCCAACTTTTTGGTAAACGGCAAAACTTGGCTAGCACAAATTAATCATAACTTTGGAGGATGCTGCCGCTGCCGCTGCCGCTGCCGCCGCTGTTGCTGTTGCTGTTGCATTCAGCTGCTGGCGAATTGGAAATGCAATACGAGTACTGTACGATCCCCACCAGCCCGCCGTTGCCAAGCCATTACGTCTCACAGAATGTTGCTGCTTTGGGCCATTAAAAATGTGTTAGGTTTTTGTATGGCACCTTCGACGTGCAGATATAAGGCATGTCTGCATTTGCATAGACTTTGCCCGTCGTCAGTCTGTCTAATAAATTTTGGCAGTGCTTCAACCTTTATCAGAATGGCGAAAGTTTTCAATTGCAGCTGCAACTGCGCAGTGTTGGCCCAAAACAATACTTCGACTATTTCCGTAGCTTGGCAAAAACTTTTGTTAGTCTATTCCCCCCAACCATCACCGAAAAACTTGCCTACATACACCCCAGAGCGTCGTTGTTTTCGAGCTACTTGTGGATGAGCCAAGCTAGCAAGTGAAAGTTGTCACAAGTACGAGAGAAATTATAGCTGACACTCAAGAGTAGAGGAATTGCAAAATGGAATTCAGTGTCCTCAAATGCGCTGGTGTAAAACGAAATAGCCCCTTTTTAATATTTGTTTGTTTTTTAAATATCGTTTCGATTCAACTGTCTCAAATTCAAATTCGTATGCAAACAGTGCACTGCTTGCCGAACAACTGCTTGTCGTGGAGAGACACACACTGCTTGTTACACATTTTCTTCGCGCCCGTCAATTGCTGCCTGCTTTTCAACCTGAACATTGGCAAGCAGTGCAATCCAAGCAGTTGATATTACGTTACATTTCAAGTGAATACAAAAGTTCTATCAAATTAAACCAAATTCTTTCATTTGATGTAAACGTTTTTGTTTTTTGTTTTAATTTATCTTCTTTCGTTGTCAATTACAGAAAATGGCGCGTTTTGAGAAACGCAAATTGTTATTGCGATTGCATAAACATTGTAAATAAATACAGAATTTAAATAAATAATATAAATAGCTAAAACCTAGTTTCAAGTAAGCACATAAATTAATTTAATTTAATTTACTTTAAGCTGTCCAGTCATAAGCACTAATAAGCAAGTAGTCCGCAGCACTCGATCTAGCCTTAGACCTCATTACACTCCAGATACAGCTGGCGGCAATCGAAACCGGAACGCCCCCTGCGACCAGCATCGTACAGATGCTCGAAGCTGGTGTTGCTGCTGCGGCCCAGCATATAGCTAGTGGCGTAGCTGTGACGATAAAGGGGCATACATTGAATGTGTTTGTCGGTGGGCAGTCAATATGTCAGCTACTCACGATCCCAACTGGCAGAAGATGCTGCTGCCGCCGATTTCGCGCACACAGTCCGTGTTGGCATCGCACATGTAGCGCTGCATGCATTTGTCCTCCGCGTTGCGATAGGTGCGAACGTAGCCCTTGAGCAGCGCAATGCCGGCGACGGTCGCATCGCTCACCGAGTCACGTTTGCCAAGGGAGCGGGCGGTGAGCGAGCGGTGCGAGAACGAGGTCTTCAATGCGTCCAGCAGATTCATCACGATCTGTATGAACTGTGAATGGGAGCGTCGAGAGTTGGTAGAGTGTGTTCGCAAGGTGTGTGTGTGTGTGTGTGCGTGTCAATGGGGAAGCATTAGTCAATTAGTTTTGTGCCAGTACTAAAACATTAAATCTATATAATAGCAGTATGTATGTTTGTAGTGTGCTGTGTTTATGTAGTGTAGTGTAGTGTGAGCTTGAAACTAATTTACAACGGCAGCACTATGCAACAAGGCAGGCTAAACATCCATTTATGTTAACAATAAATAGTGAAAATATCAAATCCGCTGTTATTTCACTTTGTATTGTGTTTTCATTGTAAGCTGACAAAAGCTGACTAATATGTTTTCAAAACAGTTCTCTAGAACTGCTTGCAAGCAACAATCAATCTAAAATTATAAAGACTGCTTGCAACGATGATTTTGAATTCCACTCTCGTGAAATTTGTTTGGATTTTTCGACTCGAATGCATAAAACATCAACTCGGCGCGCCTCAATTTTGTTGCATAGTGCGTTTGTGGTGTGCGTTTGGTGTGTAAGCAATTATTGTTTTTACCTCGCCAGCTTGCTTGGCCATCGAGTTGACTTGATCTGGATCTCTGGTGCCCAGCACGGACGATAGCACAGCCGCCAAGATGCCCTGTGCGAATTGGTTTTAGGTAGAGGAAAAGCAGGAAATACATAATACAAAAACAAAAAAAAAACAAACAAAAACAAAATAAATAAATAAGAGAAAAATCCAAACACCAGATAAGTATAAATATAGGTACAAAGCAAACACAGCAATTGAAAATCACTGAAAGCGGCCAAAACACAACTCAAAATAAATGGCACAAAAGCGAGAGAAAACGGCTTATAAGCAGTGTGTGGTAAGAAGGCCAATTACCTGCATGGGAGAGCCACCATTGTCGACCTTGTCGATGCCATCGCTGGGCGCGCCGCCGCCCAAAAGTGTGTTAATAATACGCAGGCCTGCAAAGAGCAAGTTCCTGATATAGCCAATGTGCTCGGTCAGTGTAGTATTTATGTAGTTACTCACCCATCGAGATGACATTGGCCCAGGGACTGCCGCCCAGACCTATCGAGCTGTCCACATCGTCCGACTTGGTGGGCGCATTGGCGGCGCCGTTGAAGAACATGGTCATCACGGTGGACAGCATGTTTGACCAGGTGAAGCCGCCGGGTCCGCCCACGCTTTCCTGTATCTGATTGCCCTCAATGTCATCTTCGATGTCATCCAGCGCCACCTTTTTGGAGGCATTCGGCTTCACGGCAAACTTGCGTGCGCTGCTCTCGGGCCGATAAACGGGCGACTGAGACTGGGACTGGGACTGGGCTAGTTGTTGCTGGCGCTGGTAAAGCTCCTGCTGGGGAAAGGCGTAGGTGAGCAGCAGGCAGTTACTGGCCACAATCGCGAGCAGCAGGTAGGCGTGTATCTTGCGTTGATTCAACATGGCGTCTGACCTATAAAATAGAAATAGCAAGTTTGTGTCTTCAGTCTTTCGTTTTGCGCATTCGAAATTTGTACAGAGTGCATAACACTTTCACATTGGCTAAGCTTGAACCGGCGCACGAAACGGGCATTCAAATGAGCCCCAAAACTCTGAACTAAAGCAAAATAAACTCAGTAATGACCACTGTGCACGTGCAGTTATATGAAATAGTTGCCCCAGTTCCTGAGTGTGCCCATTTCGAGACATTCATATGACATAACATATACATTTTGGGGGTAATAAGAGTACTGAATATTCTTTTGAATTTTATATTAAATTGTTTTGTTATTTATTTACTTTTTTTTGCTATATTAACTTAAACTTCTGAACTTTAAAATATATATATTCACACGCTCAATGGAAATTTCCATGGAATTAAACAATAAGAAAGTTGTTGTGCGTAAAAAAAAAGTCCGAACCACTTCCGAAATATAAGACAAAAACAAGTCTAACTGCGCACAATTAAAGTGACTGGCCTCAGAGTTGGAGTCTCGGTCAAACTGAACCTGTTCGACATGGCAGGGGCCATATTAGAGAGCGGCATGAAAGCGGCTAAAGCCACAGAATTGGTCAAGACTAGGAAGCCTAAACAAGACAACACCCAAGCAACGGCTTCATCAAAACAAGAAGCAAAAACATGTATATAGTTAAATATATAACAGTTGGTGAGCTGAAATTAACGCCACGGTGAAAGACTTCCTGAAACTGCAGAAAACTCATATAAGAGTCGATATTCAGATGGGAAATTAGCTGCTGAGTTCTCGGCTCTGTGAATAAGTTGCAGAGCAGTTCTTGAAGTCTCAATCATAGGTGTTTTTCCTTTATATTTTCTTTGTGCAGCAAGTAGAACCAGTTCAACTGCTATAGCGGTTCTTACACACAGATGTCATGCAGCATATTACCGTTAAGAATAATAACCAGATAGTTAGATAGTCAGATGGTTGGCAAGAGCTCTGAAGAATGCCAATAGCTGGGGACCATGGGATATGCGAATGGATTGATTTCCATTTAATTGGCCAATAACCGGGCGCTGGCGGAAACAGGTCAACAGAATGGGTCAACTTCAGATGCTTCTTCAGCTATAGAAATGTAAATTGCTTTCCGATCATTAATCAACATTATGACGCCACTTTTTGTTTAGCTCTTGCGACACAGTTTACGCAAATGTGGACCGCTTTTTAAATTAATGCGCCTATGTAAATTTAGAAAGCTGTTAGGAACGTGCATCAGCACTTTGAAACGGTCAGTACGTTCCATGGGAACGTGTCTTTTTTATTCTCCCCTCTTTCTGTCCGTCTCCCTCTCTTTTCATGCTGGAACGTGAGCGAGTGATCAAGTGTGCCACGGTTCGCACGATGGTGTCAATGTAAGAAGTGATCAAGAATTTCTTAGTTTTAAAAAAATGTACAAAAAGGCAGAAAATTATTAAGACCATTAAATTATTAACTCAAAAATTAATAAATATTATTTCTAACTTAATCAGTGTTCTACTTTTTATAATATTCCCAATTTATAAACACTCTATGCAAATTATTCCATTTAATCTTTTATAAGCAAAACTGCAAGCGATGAAAAGGTCTCAAAAATACTAGTTTAAGTGATAGATGCATTAAACATTTAAATTTTAAATTTAAATTGTAAAACTTTATTATTTCTAAAATTAATACTTTTCAAGGGACCAATTCATGTATATGATATATAAGACATGAGAGATATGTTTAGCCAACTTTTTTTAACTTATCTTATTAATAAAATTTAGCTATGAAATACATTATCTACTTATTTAAATTTTCAACAACAATAGCAATTTTAACACTTTCAGATATGATATACATGATATAACAATCATAGCATGAATAAATTTGCGTTTTTTACGCAGTTCAGTTCTTCAACATTTAATTGAGATAGATTGGTATAGTAGGTAACAGTGTATATGGTATATAGTTAACAGTTTTTACTCTCCTTCAAGCTTAGCACGCAACTCTTACTTTCACGGCCAGCAACAAAGTTGCAATAAAGATGGCAATTAAAGAAGTATTTTTGATATAAACTAAACAGACAATATAACTGTAACCAATAATAAAAATAATTTACACATATGCGTCGACTAACCGCAATTAAAAATACATTTTCTTAAAATTCAATTACGAATCAGCTTGGACATAAAATTAGAAAGTGTAGAAAAACCGCAGAAACACACGCCAAAAGGCAAAAAGAGTGCAGCACGGGGAAACAAGTACGGAAGGGCATAACTGTAGTAGTTAGTAGTTCTTTAGTTAAATGTGCGCATTTATTGTAATTTTTTATAACCTTCGTTTTCAGTGCGGTCGGCACCTTAACACGCCCCAACGAGCCGGTCCAAAACCAAAGCCAAAGCTGAGAAAGTCTCTTCGTGATTTGCGGTTCAGCTGCGGCTCTTCTACCTTTCCTTTGCTGGCCTGGTGCTGAATCATTCTGTGAGAGCTAGATTATCTTATAGCTGATTTTGTTGTTGTTGCTGCTGCTCAATTTCGGTTAACAACAGCTCAGCGCAGTCATCGACTGGTTTGCGGCAAGAGAAACTCGAAAATGTGTTTTGTATTTATATATACATATATATATAGTCGCGTGTCTTTTGTGGCGTTTCACTTTCTTTTTGGCCAAGAATTCGAGTACCTTCAGGTTTATTGACCATGTTGAATGTGGCTAAAACTAAAAGTAAGCCAGATGAAGGCGCAAATCCCGCTCGGTTTGCCTGAATTGTGGCGCCTGTTCGGTAAACTTTCCAGCCAGTTCGTGTCTTAAGTCTTTCGTTTTGCTCAATGGTCAAACACCTCAACATGTCTTGGCGTTAGGCGCTGCCTAACGGCATACTGCGTCGCATTTAAATGCGATTTGGAAAATGTGACAGTTTGTTTCATTTACCTTTTCATATTATCGACTCTTCGGTAACAGTTGCCAACGGGTTTTGTTCGTGTTCGACTTGTCAAACGCATCCAACGTCAAATGATGCAATAAGATGAGCATAATCGAAAAAACCATTCGATTTGCATAGGTATGATATGCATGTATGTATGTATAAATGGTGGATTGAGATTTGCCGAGTTCAAAGGAAAGTTGCATGTGTCATGCAACAACTGCAACAGTTGCAAGTGACAGTTTTACTTTTACCTGACCCCAATGGGCACATGGCTTATAATCATCACGAAAGCAGAACAAATTGCCTAAATCTGCCTATTATTATTGCGGTTTATTTAATTTTACTTTATGGCAGCTGCACTTGCTGCCAAAATTGCAAATGTCACGATTTGCTTGACAGTTGAAAGAGCTTGTGAAAAGGATGGCCTAAAGTTATGTTGTTATAATTTATTATTAAAATATATGTTCGAAATAGGTTATTTCGAATTTGTTGATAGTTTGTAGAAGTATTTAACTGAGAATAATTCAACACGATGTTGAGAAATAATTATATTAAAACATGTTTAATAAAATATACTCTACATTTTATTTATTTTATTATTTATTTCTTTTCTTTGTTTTTTGAAATAAGAATATTTGCCTACATTTCCAAATTTTCAAAAATACCACTTGTTTCCTTTATGTGCATACATTACCTCAAGTTGGTTTTTGTAATTTGTTTTATTGTGTTTAAAAATATATTTTTCAAACAAATATCTCTTTTAATCTTTGAAATCCTCGCATATTCTTATGCAAACTAATTTGATTTTCTATAAAATACTTGTATAGAGCAATAAATTTCAGAATTTCACAATTCGATACATATTATATATGGCTTATTAAAAATATTTTTCCATATTTATATATACATTTCTTTAGCATTTGCGGTAACAACACTTGCTGCTGCACAAATAAAACAATTTAGCAGTTAACAAAATTGATTGAACGAACAGGCTTAAACGGCTCGAAGAAAAACTTTCACCTCCAACTGGGCAACAACAACAGCAACCAACAATGTTGACAAAGTAGAAGCCGCAAAATGCCTAAGAAACCAACAACAAGAGCCACAAACAAATGTCTTGCATGAATGAAAGTTACAAAAAGACTTGCTTCAAAATGGCATAGAGGGGTGAAGAAAGAGGAGTGTACAAAATAAATAAATATATATATTGAAGTCAAAGTCATGGAATTTGTAAGACAAATTGAGCAAAGCAATGCGGCTTGAAAATGGGTTAAAGCATGGACAGAATTGAAGAGAGACAGCGAGAAAGAAGGAGAAAGAGGTATAGACAGCGTAAACAAAGAGCAAAGACTGTTGGCCTTCTGTGGGCAATTAATAATGAATAAAACAAACATTGAATTCAGCATAGAAATCAAATCAAAGCGCAGCCCCAAGCAAGGCGTTAATTGGCATACAAAGAGCCAACACAAACTCAGGGACAAGAATCACTTCAAAGCCACACAAATATTTCTATATATAGTATCAAGGCCAAAGACATGCTGTGTGTGCTTGCTTTTTTTCGAAATTCTTTCGGGTACGCAACTGCCACAAATTTGGGTCAGTGGGTGGCCCAAAAGTTGCAGCCAAGTTTGTAGCATGTCGTACGCCGCCTGCCGCTTGGGGCTTGGCTCAATGCACATTTCCATATGGCAGTCAATGCGTGCGCCAGTGCCAGAACCCGACACCGAACCGACCACTACCCCTACCCTGACTTCGACCAGGTTCTTCTTCTATGCCACCGCATTGACGTGTCTGTCCGTATATGAGTCCGCTTTTGTTTGCCTCTGGCTTTTTCATGCAAAGTTGTTAACTCGCTTAACAGAAACATTTCTTGGTGGCCGTTTTCTTTCAGAAATTTATGCTTCAGGTTCTGTTATTTCTTGGCTTGGCCCAAATACTCTCCACTTGCTGTTATTTCTTCCAGTTGCATAAATCCAGGCTTAATCATTTCTGTTGTACTCTGCAAACAGCTTTCGAATTCCTAAGCTGATTATTTGCATTTGTTTTCAATTAATTATTCTGGCCATCAATTGCACAATGCTAAACAGCAAATGGCAAAATTTGTTGTTTATTTGACCCAATAACACACGATGTTACATAGGTTTATTGAACATTTGGAAGTCTTTAGCGGAATGCATACAATTCATATTAAAGTCAGCACATTTTAGTATTCAATCTGCGCAAAATTAACGGAATTGTGATTTTATTATATGATAAGCTTCTATTTCGCTTGGCTGGCTGCTAAATTATAACTGTGGCTATTAATTATGTGTTTCACCTGATAAATATCATACACTAAACCATTTATAAAGGTTCACATAACGATTATGATTATTTGTTTTCGCTTATTTCATTTGGTTGTTTAAAGACTGACAAGGTTATATACCTATTTATATTTGTATATTTTAATATCTTAAGAAAACTATTTAAATATAAAATTCCTGAAAATTAAATTTTTTCTATATATTTCACTTGCTTACCTGTTATTTTGCTGGAGTCTAGGCAATTGCTAGCGTTGAAGTGGTCGAACCAAAAAACAATTAACAAAAGCTTTCCAAAGGATTGCGAAAGCAAAAAGAGATTCACAAAAATCACGCAGTTTCGTTCACTCTCTCGAATTTTCGATGCACAAAATTTGATTTTGGCACGCGATTGTCAAAAATGCACAAATCACCTGTTGCACTGCGATTGGGTGCCACGATCAAAGAGTTCGAGTACAATGGATATATCTTTCTTCTCTTTTATTTTGCTGGTCGAAAAACTTTCGTTTGGTTCGAGATGCCTCGCAGTTTCACTTCGCGTATCGTTGTTGTTGTTAATATTGTTGCTGCTGCTACGGCTGCTGTTGACGTCTGAAACGGCGATCGCCTTGAACTTGCCTTTATATAGGCTGACCCATTTTTCGGCGCAAAGAAATGCAGCGAACGAACCGCGCAGCCGACTTCGGTTCGATGCGCAACATGTTCAAAGCGCTGTCGAACTTCGCAAGTTGCGTCTGCGCAGCTGCGACGCCTGCGTTGGGCTGCGTGTAATTACTTCTGTTTCTGCCTTCTTTTGTGCTGTTGTTTATTACCCTTTGTGTTGCGTGCGGGTGATTTACCGTTGCATCTGTCTACCTGTTCATCTTTGCCAAGGTTTCGTTTTCATTGGCAGTCGCTGATTGATCTTAAATTGTATTATGATGTGCGTCGGCGCAACTCCCGAGTTTCTTTGTCTATCTTAACGACAAGCCCGACAAATTACTCATCCACCTTTTGTTGACATGGGACCAAACCTTACCTTGACTAGGATAACTTTTTCAATGTTGCGATGACTGATTGAAGCCACGCAAATGAGTCACTGTATACGTATACATATTTATAAATAAGTTTGATTGGTTAGGTTAGTTACGAAGCTTAAAAATATTTTAGTTATATATAATAAAAGTTGCAACAGAAAAAGTTACATACATTTTCAAGTATTCTTCATATATCCAATTTTAATTAAGAAACCCCAAAATATAATATAAACTAAAACTTAAAGCTTAATCAAACATATAAGAAATGCAATGTTCATTAAAACAAATCAAATCTCTATTAGTTGAAAGTAGTTAAAAATTCAATTCAACTCAAAGAAATGCGAAAACATTTTAAAGGATTTTGCGAAGACTCTCAGAACTTGGCCAATAATAAAAAAACAAAACACAAAAACAAAAACATAAGAAACGCAGCGGGCTAGTGCACACATGCGTGTGTGTTTGTGTGTGTGTGTGTGTGTGTGTGTGTGCTTGTGTGTGTGTGCGTTTGGGGCTTAGGTGCCTGCATAGGTGGGCGTATTTACCAAGGGCGTCGATGCTTGCATACAAATTTGCCAGGCAGCAGCACCAAAGGCTTACTCTCTGCCCTTGCTTTTGTTTTTTTTAGAACTTTTTCTTTTTTTTAGTTTGTTCTTCTTCTTTTTGCCCGGCCAGCTGTACACGTGCAAAAAAGTTAAGCCTTTCGAGCAAAAGTTTGCCAAACAGCCAGTCGGACGGACCGACAAGGTATTAGAACCCTTTCGAAATCAAATCTGCAAGTGGATGAGCAAAAGAAAGAGGGAGAGAGTACGAGTTAAAGAAAGAGAGGAGGCAAAACTCGTCCAGACGCTCGGACGGCAGCTGCATTTGTATGTGTTTACATTTAGTTGTATTCGATTTGCATAGCAGATTTAGGCAAGAGGTTAGTCCAACTAAAGGTTAGGGGTTACACCCAAATCAATGCCAACTCTGCGGGCAATCAGCATACAGCCCGAATCCAGCGTAAGCTCCCCGCAGTGAGACGGCGCTTAAACGCCTTCCATGTTGGTTATTAAGTGGCCCTAAAGCCGATTGGCCAAGTGTTGTTGTTGTCCTGGCACTGGCACCGCCACTGGCTATGCTTATTGAATAAATGTGCTCCGATTTATGCAAATCCCAACTACAGCACCTGGCCAGAACGCTAGTTCACCAGCTGACCAGCAGCTGGCCAATCGCTGTCCTTCGTCCTCTGTCTGTTTGGAGCCATCTCGTATATTTGCACTGACCCAGCTGACCATTTGCCATGTGCCTAATCCGGCCATAATTGTTCAGCATTTGTTATCGCAACTGTGACCGACACAGTGACACTCACAGTGACTCTTTCACTTGACTCTAATCCGTAGATATCACCATGGTTTTGTTGCTGTTCCTGCTGTGCTGTTTATCTTTTGTATTTGCATTTGCTGTGCACATTAGCGTAATTATTTGTGTGTGCGAAACTCGTTGCCAGCAACTGTCTGAACATTGGCATTATTAGCTTATCATTTGTCCTGCCTATTGACTTTGGCATCCATTGCCAGAATTATGGTTTACAGTAATTCAATTGGCTGCCCCAAATGATGAATTGCAATTAAATTAGGCTAATTAAAGTACTTATTTCATACAATAACTAACATTTCTTTCACTCGCTTTATCAATTTCCAAAACCACACCATTTTTATAAAAACGAGTTTATTTGTTTTGTGCAATGTCAATCGTAAAACTTTTTGTATATGCTCTTATTTATCCGTGACAAACAAAACTATAAAAATTTGTTGATAGATTAAAAGTGACAAACATTTTAGAAAGTTCTCGGATTTTTGTATACTATCTGTAGTAATCGTTTTATTAAAATTAATAGTACGTTGTGGTTTTCTCTTAAGTCTAAAACTAAATTTCAAGCCTTTCAAAACTGTAAAGAAAATGAAATTGGACTATTTAAGCATGTATATCAATTAGCATGAAGTCTACAAATTCTCTTCGTATGTTTGCGTGGCGCATTAGCACACACATTTGTTCGGACGTCCCACCGTTCGCCCACTAACCACAAGCCGTAAAGCGTCTGGGTGAAACCAAAAAAGTGACCCACATTTCGTTTATTTTTTGTGAACGTTGCTGTTCTGTTCTGCGTAACGAAGAGGGGTTGGGGGGCTTTGCCTGCTGACAAATTGAAATCATGACATTAACCTCGACGTCACATACACAAAACCCAAACACACACATAGTCACGCTCACAGGCGCTTACACATGGAAAAAAAATCGAAGAGATTGTTGCATACTTTCAGGCATAAAATTTATGCACATACCCTGATCTATGCAGTCATGTGTGTGTTTGTGTGGGCGTGTGTATGCTTGTGTGTGTGAGCTTGTATAGTAATATGAAATCAATAAATCGTAAGCATTCTTTTATTGCGCATCCTGCCAGGCCAAAAGAAAAGACGTTGCCAAGCCTCTTTGTTGATTTTGTTGCTATATTTTTATTTACTTTATTTGATTTTGCATAAAGGATAAAGACGGTTACGCTGACGGCCGACAAGGCCGGAGAAGCCAACGCCCATTGCGGAGACTGAAGCTGGTACCTTGAGTCGAGGCCCAGGGTAAGAAACTGTTACGCTTTGTGAGTTTATCAACGCAGAACCACTTGAGAATAATGATGTCTGCTGCCAGTGCAAGTAACAAGTGAAAGCCATAGCAAGAGGGAGAGAGGAAAAGGAAAAGGAAGAGATGGTGTGGGTTTGGCAGGAACCTGAGCGATGGCACATTATATATTGCCATATTTTTATATTAATTTTATTTATTTACTTTAGTTGCACAAACTGCACGATTCCTAAGAATACTATTTCGTTTGCCGCTGAGCTTCTTAAACAAATAATATGGGACTTATGAAACTTCGACGGAAATACAAGATAATAAATACAGCTTGTTCTTAATTGAAAAACAAATCAATATTAAATACAGCTTAAAAGATAATTTTAAAAGCTAAGAAACGCGAGACAATCAAGTGACAATTAGAAAATCTTAAATTAAGAAAGATTAAGTTTAAATTTGAAATGGTATTTAAAATATTTTATAAATAATATATAACTTCAAACGTTTAAATTAAACTTTAAGTATAACAACCTTGGTGTTTATTATTTTAAATGTGACCTATTCTAAGAAAATATATATATTTATAAACATTTAAATTAAAATACCTCTCTATTTCGAGAAGCCTGAACATTAATTTATCAGCACAATGGACATGTACAGAGGTTGCCAATGCAACACGTTTCATCAAATGATATGCTTTATATCAATTATGCACTTTGCATTATGGTTTTCGTTGGAATGTCATTAATATGGCAAAAGCCATTACCATAAAATGGACTATTGTTAATTATGGAATTTCGCCGCGCTTGCAACATTGCATCTCAATCAATATCCAGAATATAGACCACAATCATGCAATTATGTTACACAAAAGTATTTTTTGGTTTAGATCTATACGAGAGGTGTCCACTATCCCTTTTTTACCTGTATCTAACATAAACTTACCCTTTAAAAAAATTTAATGTAAGCAATTTGAAAAAGATTTGACTCGAACATTAAAATAATACTGATTACTGAAGAAAATACTTGAGCTATTTTTAGTTTCAGTTTGATTTTAACCCTCTCACCAACTGCCATTAAAGTCCAGCCAGCAGCTGATGGCAAAAAAGGATTCTTCTCGCTACACATGTTCAAAGCATTTTTTTATTGCAATTTATCAGAAAAAATGGGGGAATCATTAAAAATGCAAGCCAGAGGATTCGTTGGGCTCATAAACATCAAATTTGTAAGGTCGAAACATCTGTTAAACTTTTATTGCCTCTCTACTTAAGTATTATGAAATGTAGAGAAAGTTTGCCTGCCCCAGACCCATAATCCAAGTTTAATTTCCAGCTCGACACGCAAAAAAGGGCTCAATAAATTACAAAACAATATTTTTTTTAAATATATATATATATATATCTATATATACAAGAGTAGATATGTATATATGAGTTGTATATTGGCTGGAAAATGTAAAATTTGTTGGCTTGCCGGCGAGCAGCTGTTGACTGATGCTGTTGAGCCTGTACCGGCAAGATAAAGTACACTTCTGTGATAAATATAACAACAAGTACCCAAGGCACGCACAAGCCGTTGCCCAACAGGCCAGGAAGGGCCAGAACAGAACAGGCCAGGCCATCAGCCGGGCAGGCGGGCAAAACGCATCCAAATTCATTCCGGCAACTACTGGCAACGGGCAAGGGCAATGGCAGAGGGTTAGAATGGGGACTGCCAGTTAGGATCCGGAGCGGCAGCTGCTATAATGATGCCAACGATACATCATCGCAAAATGCTAAAATTTTTGGCAGCGCCGAGTGCCGAGTGCGCCGTCAACAGCTGTTACCGCTGATGAATCCTTTGGGTCCGGTTCGCTCCCTAGTCGCCGCCCCCTCTTCCGCTCCCACTCATACTATCCCGCTGTCTGCCTGCCTAATATTTCAATATTTCGCACATAAAAGGCGTAAGTTATTTTTCATAATTCCTCTCCTCATTCCCAAGAGTACCCGTTGTCGATGCAATTTCGCAATCGTTCCCCTCCCCCCCTCAATGGCACTGCGTTTTTTGGCTAATTTCCCCAAATAAATCCAAAAATTGTCCATAGACAGAGCTGAAACAACAACAAACAGGCACATAATTAACTATCATAGAATATGCAAAGCACGCGTTTCAGATTCCAAGCTGGTTTCCCATTGCGAGTCCCTCCTCGGGCGCCGTTCTGCCAGTTTTCAAAAGTATTGCCATTTGTTTGCAGTTTCAAGACTTGTTTTTGAAATCCTTCCTACTTTTTTCTGGCTCAGCCGAATCTTTAACTCATTTGTTTTTTATACCCTGTCAATTGCTTTCAAAAGAGTAACATAAGGCTCTACAAAAGGAACTTCTCAGATAACTTTAAATATACATATAAACATCAGTTATTAGATTTATATATAAAAAAAAACTAACCATAATTTATCGGCTACATATACAGATCTATGTACTGGGTATTTTCATGTCGATTACTCTTATTTATATCTGCAATCCAGTTGGTTTTAATTTGCTGTGCGTGCTTTGTGTATTTGAAATCTACATTCCCGTAGTTTATGCTCCCATCTCCCAAATGTTTGTAGAAACCTGAATTCGCATAGTTGAAGCAGCCCGAACCAACAACGAGAAATTTGAAAGCCGCTTAAAACGAAACGCATGTGTGCCATAAAGTGACAGCCGTGCAGTAAAAACTATGTGAACTCTGGACAAAAATGGAAAAAAACAATAAGAAAATCAGGGGAGTTACCAGAGATTACCACAGGCAAGGAAAAAAACGCAGCTTAAAAGAAGAAAATTGCAAAAAAAAAAAAAAAATTGAATTTATGCAGTAATTGAAATATTTGCGTTTTCGTAGCGTAAAATTTTTATAAAGGCATTTGAGAATAATAAGCAAGGAAAAAAACGCAGCTTAAAAGAAGAAAATTGCAAAAAAAAAAAAAAATTGAATTTATGCAGTAATTGAAATATTTGCGTTTTCGTAGCGTAAAATTTTTATAAAGGCATTTGAGAATAATAAGCTTATATCAATATTTCACTAACTATTATTCATTCCAAACCCGGTTTTAATCACGCAAAATCAAATAAATAAAATTTTTTTTTTAATTATTCCTAAGTAACTTTGTTATGTCGATTGTCAGTTTTATAAAGTACATGATGTGCTCCTAACACGACGTTGATAAGAAATTTATTAAATTAGGTGTAAATGTTCAAAGTACTAAGTATTTATAATGTCTTTGGTATTGATTCATAAAGTGAAGTATTTACGATATATATAAATATATGTATTTCCCTGTAAGTCAGTCTCCGAGTCAAAAGCATCGCAATCAAAAGTTTTAAATTAAAGTTGCGCTTTTCTAAAAGTATATTAACGCTTTGCCTTTGCAAATGGACTAAGGAAGCGGATCCACTTTTATCACTTTGCAGCTATTCCTTTTTATGGAAAGTATTTGCACCTTCCCTTGGCCAACGTTGTCGGGGAACGCGTCCACGTAGTTTTCTACTTGATAGCTTCACTAGCAGCGGATCTGTGGCGGCTGGTACCCAGATAAGCCACAGGGCTGAGGAGAATCTAACAAAGAGCATGACTTGTGCTTAGCCAAAACTTAACTCCGACTAAGGCAGCTGGTGACAACCGAAGTTCCTTTTATATATTGTTGCAGTGAGGTTCTGAACTTGAACTTAAAGGGGCTATCGAGTCGATCTGATGGCAGATGTATATAATATAAGATTATAAAGTTCTCGCAATATACAAACAGGTTCTTTTGAATTATTGTGATACATTTTTGAAACTGACTCCAGCACTAATCAGGTTATTCAATTAAAAACTTGGGAGAGATTTTGAACTGATTTTAAAACAACGTTAAACCAGTTCAGTCACCTAATAATCAAAATAATACATTCAATAATAAATATAACTTCAGCATTTAATTAAACCAATCCAATTAATTGGTAATTAACAGTCAATTACTTTTACAACCTGTTGAAATTTCAATAAGCTAATTCACTTCAAGCAACTCGCAACTGCTGCTTTTGATGGAAAGCAATTGCAGCTTCTCTTGGCCAGCATTGTTTTGAAAAACACAATTGCCGTAGGTAAGGCTCCCATTTTCGCTCGTAACAAATCCCTCTAGCATGCTTATAAGATTCTTTGAAATAGTTTTCTCGTCCGAACGCAGGGGTTGGCGAACTGGATTGTCAAAGACTAGGAAGTAATCATCCCCATGTCCTGTGCCTGTAATTAAATAAGTTGAAATTAGTTTCGACTGTACAATGTCGTTGCAATTTGCCACTCACCAAGCGGCACATCATTCCGCTTTGCCAGCCAATGTGCACTGCCCTGAACAGACGGATTATCGTAGACATATCCGTATACGGGACTCTTGCCGTACTGGCGATGCAAATTTAGGGAACGCAAGGTGTCATTTCTGAATAATACGTCCGTGAATATGCGCTGCACATCCAAGTAGTTGTCCACGCTAAAGTTGCGATTTCCCAAATACTGCTGTCTGAGATCCCGGGAATAGTCATCCATTTCCTCAATTGTTCTCATAGAGTCGCGATAGAAGAACAAATAGGGAGCCAGTTCGAACCAGCGACTATTTAGCTGGTCGATCAGCTCCTTGCCATCGGGCTGTTTTGCCAGCAAAGCTGCGGCATTATAAGAACCATCTTCTTGGGTGTAGGACACTAACCAAGGCACCTGCGCAAACTTGCCGCTCTTGAGGATGTCAATGGGCTGCTGAGTGAGGAAAGGCTCAGCTGCATCGGTGGGCTCTACCACCGGTCCGAACGGCGTAAAGGGCACGTAGTCAAAGACGAGAAACTCACGCACAGCTCTGACAAGTTGCTTGGAATCCTTTGATCTCAAGCAGTTTTTAAGTTCCGAAGAGTTGCTCAGTAAGCCGCAGCCCACAAGACGCCCCAGCTCAAAGGCACGCCTGCGTCCACTTTTAAGCACGATCCATGGATCTAGTGCATTTCCACTTATTGAAACACCCACCTTGGCCAGCCGCTTGAAATCCTCCTGCAGCAGATGCAAATGGACCGACGCAGCGCCTGAGGAGAAGCCCAGCACCAATATGTTTTCAGGCTCCCCGCCAAAGCGCGCAATGTGCTCCCTAATCCAATTCAAAGCCAGCCGCTGATCCTTTAATCCAAAGTTGCCCGGCAGCACGGAATCACCGGTGCTGATGAAACCCAGCGGACCCAGTCGATAGCTGATCTTGACCACAATAATATTTCCGCTGGCCATGAGAGGCTCGTGTCCGTTTTCCACTGCCCCACCGAACATGAAGCAGCCGCCATGCAAATGGGCCACCACTGGAAACGTGCGCCGACTCGAATTCTTCGGCTTATATACGCTGACAGTCAGGCAATCCTCGCTGCCAGTCAACTTATCCGCCCCGTCGACGAACTGACTCCACTGCAGGCAACGCACCGGTGGCTTAGTGCCATCAAATGGTTCCCTCCACTGCTGGGCATATGGCCGAGGTGCCTCGAAGCGAAGCTCGCCCAGCGGTGGCTCCGCGTAGGGAATCGACTCGTAGCTGTAATACCCTCCGTTGTCGCGTCCACGCAGTTGCCCACTAGGCAGCTGCACCAGTAGCGGCTCGGCAGAGGCAGCAGCTACGCAGAGGTAGATGAGTGCGCTTTGAATAATGCTATCCTTCATGACACTCACCCTGCCGAGTCTCAATCCGAACTGTTCCGCGCACAGATAATCAGCTGTTGTTTTATTCCAACTTTTCTCATCTCTATATTCTTGTTATCTGCTCTCGCAGCTCTCGAGCTTTGAGCTGCTGATAATACATATACATAACATAATTTTAAAATGTGTAGCAAACAAGATTATTTTATTAGACGGCTTTAGTGTGTGTTTAATTACACAAGCTGAACAATTAAAGATATAATTATGGCTTATGTCAACGGATCCAGCTCAATATTTTCGCAGCTGTTGCTTTGAATGGATAGCAATTGCAGTTTATCTTGGCCAACACTGTCTCGGAACACGCAATTGCCATACTCCAAGCTGTCTTCTTCACTTTCAACAAATTCCTCCAGCATTTTTATCAAATTCTCCGAAATGACTTTCTCGTCAGCACGAAGTCGACTAGTTGGGTCGTCAAAGATGAGCACAATGTCATCGCCATGTCCTGTACCTATTAATATAAAAATGTACAACAGCCAGGAATAGTTAATTTATACATTCGCTTCCTACCAAAATGAATATCATTCCGCTTTGCCAGCAATTGCGCACTTCCCTGATCTGGCGGATTATCGTAGACATATCCGTAAACGGGACTCTTGCTGTACTGGCGATGCAGATCTATGGAACGCAAGGTGTCATTTCTGAATAATACGTCCGTGAATATGCGCTGTACATCCAAGTAGTTGTCCACGCTAAAGTTGCGATTTCCCAAATACTGCTGTCTGAGATCCCGGGAATAGTCATCCAATTCCTCAATTGTTTTCTTTGAGTCACGATAGAACAGGAAATGCGGTGCCAGCTCATACCAGCGATTGTTTAGCTCCTCAATTAGCTCGTTGCCATCTGACTGTTTTGCCAGGAGGAGGGCGGCATTGTAGGTGCCATCCTCCTGCGTGTAGGAGGCCAACCAAGGCACCTGCCCAAACTTTCCACTCTTGATGACGTCAATGGGATGTTGAGTAAGAAAAGGTTCGGGAGCATCGGCTGGTTCCACTACTGGCCCAAAGGGGGCAAAGGGCACATAGTCAACAACCAGGAACTGGCGCACAGCTCGAACTATGTCCTCTGCATCCTTTGATTGCAGACATTTCTTGAGTTCCAAAGAATTGCTCAGCAAGCCGCAGCCCACAATTCGACCCAGCTCAAAGGCACGACGTCGTCCACCCTGCTGCACCACCCAGGGATCGAGGGCATTTCCACTGAATGAGATGGCTGCCTTTGCCACCTGGCTGAAATCCTCTTGCAGTAGCTGCAGATGCACCGAGGCACCGCCAGCTGAGTGACCCAGAACGACAATTTTGTCCGGCTCTCCACCAAAACGCGCTATGTTCTGCTTGATCCAACGCAGGGCCAAGCGCTGATCCTTCAGGCCGAGGTTACCCGACAATGCTGAGTCGCCCGCGCTTAGGAAACCTATCGGCCCCACACGATAGGCGATCGTCACAAGAATTACATTTCCACTAGCCATGAGAAACTCATGTCCCACCTTAGCTGGAGCCCCGAACATGAACGCGCCGCCATGAATATTGGCCACAACCGGATACGTGCTGCGACTCGAGTTCTTTGGCTTATAGACGCTTACAGTGAGGCAATCCTCGTTGCCAATCAGCTTGTCCGACCCCTCGACGAACTGATTCCACTGTACGCAGAACACTGGGGGCTTGGATGCATCGAAGACTTGCTCCCAATGACGATTGTATGGCTGCGGTGGCTCAAAGCGCAGCTCGCCCAGCGGTGGCTCTGCATAGGGTATCGACTCGTAGCTGTAATACCCTGCGTTATCGCGTCCACGTAGTTTTCCATTCGGCAGCTCCACCAGCAGCGGATCGGCAAAGGCAACGGCCGCCGTTAGGCAAATCAAAGCGATCGAGTATATCATGTGATTCATGGTCTGAGCTCCAGCGCGGCCAGGTTCACACTAGTCTGGGCTGAGACAATTTCGTGTTTTATATGCACTGAATTAAAGTGGATTATTTCTCAATTAGTTCTCTCGCACGCCATTTGCCAATTAGACACATGAAATGTGAGCTTCGCTCTATTAGCTGGCAAATCGGTGTATGGAAATCGATCTGACAGCAGCGATTAAAATTAAATTGAGATTTGTGCACAAGTTCAGAAAGCAACCGAACTGGCTGTGGTACAGTAGCTCTCATTAATATAAATTATTGTAATACAACAAAAGTTAAATGCCTCAATTGCACACCATAAAAGCTCTTTCAGAGAAATGTAAGTTTGTCTCAATTTGAAACCATAAAAGATCTGTCAGAGAGAAACTATAATATTGTTATGAAAGAACTCACCGACCCTTTAGAGTATACACTTTCATGATTCGTATCAAGACCCAAGTCGTGCGAGATCTCAATTGAGATTTAGCACACGCCTTCCATATAAATATGTGCAATAGTATATATACTTTGGCACGCTTATCTGTCTCATATTTTTATTTGTACAAAACTTGTTTCTATCAGCAGTTACGTCACAGATAAGAAACTACTATTTGCGAGCATACAAAAAATTATACTAATACTACAATATAGAGATGACAAGAGGAAAATTATCTTCTTTTTTCTTTCTTGTCAAAAGTCAACTCATATCAATTAGTAAGTAAAACAAAAATTCATTTTAAAATTTTACTGAGCTATATAACGCGATCTGTAAAATTTTCGAATGCAAAGCTCCCATATTTCAAACCCCCATTATCTTGTTAAAACTAAACCAATTTTCCTATTTTATGTCATTTTGGTCCGGATATGTCGCCTACGTAGACTCTTAAATTAAACAAGTGAGTAGGTTCTAGTCGGGGCCGCCCAACTAGAAGATACCCTGAACCCTGCGATGAGTCTTTAAAAACATTTCATACACAACACAGACATACAACTGTACGACGCAAGCACTTTACTCAATACGTGCGCATGCCCCAGTACGCAAACGTTTTCTTTTGTTTTCTTCTAAACTAAATTTTTGATAGTTATGAAAAATTCAGGACTTATTAGGGGCATCGAAATCTTTGTACAAACCAATTTTCAGGTATGTAGTATTTGATATGGTTTTATCGATATTGGGGGCGATTGGGGGAAGGTATCCAGACCCTGAAGTATTTAAATTCTTCGTATCCCTTACACAAATATATTAAAAAACCATTATACCATTTTTTACCCATTTTCAATGGGTTCACGGTATAAAAATATCTGAACGAGTATTGAGTGGCCGGCTTAAGTTTTACAGAGGTTCATAAATGAGTTGGAAAGCCCTTCCTTTAATGCTTTTTAGATCCCAAAAGATGATCTTTTTGTTTTTTTTCTTTTTTTACATAGTGAAAATTTATTGTAGCTTTCAATTATTTTTACATCATCATATATCATCATCTCTACATAATTTGAGGTAAAAAGCAGTTTCGACCTCACGGAAATTAATAGCTTGTGATTGGACTTAGTGGCAGATTGTTGGAAACTGTGTCCGGCAGACGATCACTTTGCACCACTTCGCACCTGTTGCGCCTGATAATCACAAACTGAAACTGCTTCATGCCCACATTGTCGGGAAACTCGCATTTGTCGTAGATCATGTAACCGCTCTGCAGAAACCCTTCCAACATCTTTACAAGCTTCCATGAAATTATCTTCTCGTCGGCGCGCAGGGGTTTGCGGATCGGATTGGACATTAAAAGGAAGTAATCGTCACCATGTCCCGTCCCTGTGCATAAATCAATTGGCTTTAGAAAAAAAAATTTTGGAATTAGGCACAAATCTTCCCCCTAAAACTTACCCAGAAACACGTCCTTCCGCTTGGACAGTATTGACGCGAGCGAATGATCGGCTGGATTGTCGTAGATATAGACATAAACTGGACTCTTTGAGTACTTGCGATGCATCTCAACGCCCAGCTCGACACCGTTCTTGAATATTTCGTTCGTGAACATGCGCTGCACATCCCAATAGCTGCTGACGCTGAAGTTTTTATTACCCAGATATTGTTGCTTCAGATTCCGCGAGTGGATGTCCTTCTCCGTTCTGTTCATAGTGTTGCTGTAGCATAATAGGTGGGGCGCCAGCTCGTACCAGCGAGTGTTTAGCTCGTAAATATGCTCCTTGCCATTTGTATTCTTGGACAGCAACATGGCTGCGTTGTATATGCCATTCTCCGGGGTGTAGCCGACCAACCAGGGCACCTGCGCGAACTTTCCGCTCCTTATGATGTCAATGGGAAGCTTTGTGATGAACGGGTCAACCGTATCCTCGGGCTCCACGGCGGGCCCGAATGGAGCAAAGGGGACAAAGTTGAACAACAAGAATTGCTTAAAAGCTGTCACTAATTTATTTGCCTCTACACCTTTTAAGCACTCTTTGAGCTCTGCTGTGCTTTTGGGTCTGTGACAGCCCAAAATACGGCCCAAGTGGTATGCTTGTTCACGTCCACTTGGCTGCACTGCCCATGGTTCCAGTGCGGTTCCACTCATGGAATAGGCACCCTTCACAATGTCCTTCATATCCTCGTGCAACAGCTGAAAATGCACTGAGGCAGCGCCTGAGGAAAATCCCATGAGCATTATATTGTCGGGATCTCCGCCGAATTGTGCGATGTTGTCCTTAATCCAAAGGATCGCCAAACGTTGATCCTTTAACCCATAGTTGCCCGACCAACCGGCATCGCCCGTATTGGCAAAACCCAGCAATCCCACTCTGTGATTGATCTTGGCCACTATAACATTTCCGCTCGCCATGAACTCCCTGGCCTCGTCCTCCGTGGTGCCACCAAACGACCAGGTGCCTCCATTTAGACTTGCCACAACCGGGAAGGAGGTGCGCGAGTCATTCTTCGGCTTGAAGATGCTTATGGTTAGGCAGTCCTCAATGCCCGTCAGCTTATTGGGCGTCCTCACGAATTGATTCCACTGTAAGCACTCCTCTGCTGGCTTCGAGGCGTCGAAGATTTCGCTCCATTCTCCGCTAAATGGCTGTGGTGCCTCAAAACGCAGCGCACCCACAGGTGGAACTGCGTAGGGTATGGACTGGAAGGAGTAGTAGTTTCCAAGATCGCGTCCACGTAATGTTCCGTAGGGCAGTGTCACCAGAAGATCACCATAAGCACCACCTGCTTTCCAGAGGCAAAGGAAAGCTGTAAGCGGAATGATATAGTTCATGATAAGCACTGCACAACACTCCAATCTACACTAATCTGAGCCAAGTCAATCATCAGTATTTTAAGTGCATCTTATGCTATTTCAACTAATTTTTATTATCTGATTGGTTCCATTTGCATTGAAGTTTACTGGTAATAAAACGCCGTTTAAAGCTTGTCAGCTGACAAAAAAAGTCTATAAATAAATAATTTATGGGAAAATTAAATGAACTGCATTAAAATTTTTAGAAAAACAAAAACATTTAACACATTTTTTTTACACAATTTTACATTTTATTGTGAAAAAAATCGAATGCATGAAAAACGACCTCTTCGATCTTATAAACTTGTATTATATAAGTCCTTTAGCTTGTTTCACGACTCACAAGTGTGGAATTCGCTCAGATTAGACTACCATATGTTTAAGCTGCTATTGAAGCGATCCTTCGGAACATGAGTTATTATTTTAAAAAGATATCCAAAGATATCTATCTTAAAGACTTTTTGCATTTTAAGGACATTGTTGCCAAACTCGGAAATCTTTTAGTTAACTTTAGATAATAATATCAGCTTTTTATGTCCAAACTGTGTCCTGTATCCCAAAATTATTTTTTAATATTACCGTTTTTAATGGAGCTACCTATATTTTATGTATGCATTGCTATTTAGGTAGGAATTATTATTTAAATCCAAATCCAAGGACAGCATTGTATTGTGTGATAAAGACGTCAGGAGTACTACCCCAACTTCTGATTAAAATTGTTAAAATTCCCAAGCAAGGTAGATATTAAAGCGAATTATTATTAAAATGAATAATAACTCGTTTGCGTTAAATAAAAAAATTACGGACTTTAACTTACTATAAGTAGCTCCTTTATTAACCGTTGCCAATTTTGATTCAAATAAATTAAAGTAAAATTAGAGTACAATAGTAAAATCAACCAGATAGAGATAATTTTAGTAAGTGATGATTGGATAGGCTGGCAGATTGTTGGAGACCGTATCGGGCAGATGATTGGCGTGCACCACTTCGCACTTGTTGCGTCGGATGACCACCAAATGGAACAGCTCCCGGCCCAAATTGTCTGGGAACTTGCAATTATCGTAGACCAAGGAACCGTTCTCCACAAATTCTTCAACCATTTTTATGAGTTTCCATGAAATGATTTTTTCGTCCGCTCTAGGAGGTGCGGCAATGGGATTCGACATCAGGAGATTGTAATCGTCACCGGGTCCCGTGCCTGAGAATACACTAATTTAAATAGCTAATTCCAGTATTTAATCGAAACTCACCAAGGAAGATATCTGATCGCTTTGCCAGGAGTTGGGCAAGCGATCCATCTCCCGGGTTATCGTACACATACGCATAAACTGGACTCTTTCCGTGTCTGCTCTGCAGATCGATTGACAATTCGATTCCATGCTTAAACATTTCGTTGGTGAACATTCGCTGCACTTCAAAGTAGTTTGCGACGCTGAAATTCTTGGCTCCCAAATAACGACGTTTGAGTTCCTGGGCATGTGTGTCTGCCATTTCTGCCGTCATAGTGGATGGAAAAGAGAAAAAGTGTGGGGCCAGCTGATTCCAGCGCCTATTAAGCTCTGTGATCCTCTCCTTTCCATTGGAATTCTTCGATAGCAATAAGGCGGCGTTGTAAATACCACTCTCCGGTGTGTAGCTGGTCAACCAAGGTACTTGGGCAAAATCTCCGCTCTTGAGAATATCAACAGGATGTTTGGTGATGATGGGGTTTGCTGAATCGGAGGGCTCCACAACGGGTCGAAATGGAGCAAAGGGCACATAGCCGAAAATTTGAAATTTCTGCAAAGCCGATACAAATGCACCCGCATCGGCCTTTTTAAGGCAGTTTTTAAGCTCTGTTGATGTTGAATGACTGTCGCAACCCAAAATCTTGCCCAATTTGAATGCTAGAGGCCTGGCATTGGTCTGAAGAGCCCAGGGATTTGTTGCAGTTCCGTCGATGGAGATTCCACCCTTCACAAAATTCTCCATATCCTTGTTCAAGAGGTGCAAGTGCACTGCACTTCCTGCTGTTGCGAAACCTAAAAGAATTATATTCGCTGGGTCTCCACCGAAACGGGCAATGTTCTCCTTGATCCATTGTATGCCAAGACGCTGATCCTTTAGTCCAAGGTTACCAGGCAAAACAGCATCGCCGGTGCTTATAAAGCCCAGAGCCCCCAATCTGTAATTGATCTTGACCACAATCACATTGCCGCTGTCCATGAGCGGATCCACCCCATCATCAATGGTGTTCCCGAACGACCAGCCGCCGTTGAATATACTTGCCACAACCGGAAAGGCTGTGCGCGTGGAGTTCTTTGGTATATAGACGCTAACTGTCAGGCAGTCCTCGCTGCCCGTCAACTTATTGGGCTGTCTGATGAACTGGCTCCATTGCAGGCACTCATTTGCCGGTTGGGTGGCATCAAAGGTTTCTGTCCATCTTTTTGTAAATGGCTGGGGATCCTCCAGCCGCAAACTATTGATAGGTGGCTCTGCATAAGGTATCGACTCGTAGCTGTAATAATTTCCTTGGTCCCGTCCACGTATATCTCCATTTGGCAACTCAATCAACAGGCTATCGGAAAAGCCATTCGATGTGCCGATGAAAATCAAGGCAATCGACAATGCGATCAGATTCATGGTTCTCATACTTCGAGCACTGAATCTAAACTACTCATTATCTACGTAAACATTTCAAATTAAATGCTTACAGTTTACACAAACGTGGAAAGTTCAGAAAAATTCGATTCGTTCGAATTGCTAGTTTTGCATAAGAAGTGAAAAAACAAAAACAAAATTTTGCATTTTATGGGGGCAACGGGGTTTCAAATTACTGTTTGTTACAATACTTGTGTTCGGCTCGGATGATGGACTTTTTAATGAGTGCCCTTTATTTTTATACCCTGAACCCATTGAAAATTGGTAAAACAGGGTATAATGGTTTTGGTTAAATGTATGTAACAGGCAGTAGGAATCATCTCCGACTCCATAAAGTTTATATATTCTTGATCAGGACGAGGAGCTGCGTTAATATAGCCATGCCCGTCTGTCTGTATGAACACGCCGATTTCAGAGACTACAACAGTTAGAAAGCACATCTTGGACTCATAGGCAGATCAAGTTATTTCAAAAGATCGATAACTCTTTCTGTTTTCTTATTATCGATATATATCGCTTTTTTCACTCGGTTTTTAAGAATAACTCCCAAATTATAAACGCTGGAGGCACCAAATAAGTTTAAATATGTTCGCGTAAATCATACAAAGAATGTTAATCTTTCAGGATTGGGATACCTTCCCCCAATCGCCCCCAATATCGATAAAACCATAAAACCGCATATCAAATACTACAGTGTTGCAAATTGGTTTGTACATTTATTTTGATACACTGAATAAGTCCCGAAAATTTCGGAACAATCATACATTTAGTTTACGAGCAAATCAAGAAGCTCTTTTCCGTAGTGAGGGCCAAGCTGCAGCACAAGCAATTTCTGTATTCATTGTTTTCTTCGAATTTTTCTGCTGCATATTAAAACTGTAAGGAGTTTTGCAGCTGAAGTTGGAGTGTCCGGGTTCAAATCCCGCATGAGACAGTGTGAAATATATAATTTAATTTATTGAATATCAATAATTATTATTAAAATTTATTATTTATAAAGATGGTTAAGTTGTTTTATATCATAACTAAATTTATATGTGAGTGTGGTCCAGTCGATAAGAGTTGTGCATCTGAAGTAGTGAATCCCCATGATCGAAACCCGCCGATGTGAGTTTCATTTTTCGTTGATAACTGCCAAATAAATTTTTTTTTAATTTTTAACCACCTCAATACTTATTAAGTGCCGAGAGTTTGTGTGTATATGTTGAATGCTGGGTTCAGGGTATCTTCTAGTCGGGAGGTCCCGACTAGAGCAATCTTACTTGTTGTGATTTATTTAGCTATAATAAACACAACTTGACCTGGCTATTCTAATTTAATCTAGACTTAACCTATCCGAAATCTTTTAGATATAGTTTTATCAAACAACAACACACAAGCCGCAAAATCAAAATGTCTGACATAATTAAAAATTTAAGCTCTAAGCTGTAATAGCCTTCACCAAAAGGTGGATAGCAAAGCTGTGTGACGTGTTTTTAAGTTATCTACTCCAAGCCGCAGTGGGACTTAAGAAAAACAGTTGACAACAGAGCAAAGTCTAAGTTTGGCGCTGCTCAATAAACGTGCTATGAAAATTGTAGATCTTGAGTTCAGCAACTCTGAGAACAATAGGTTGAGGTCGTTAAAAAATAAGAACAAATTAATTTCAAACCAAATCCTTAGCTCAGAATGTATAAATAACTTGAAACGATAATTTTGTACAAAAATTGTATGAACAATTAAAAATAATTGCAAAGAAAATTTCGCGTAAGTTGTGTCCATATTGTTGGCGGAAACGGAGCACATTCATGCGGCTCGATTTGGGACGGGCAGCTGTGGGCAGATAACAGCTGCATTAATCCTGTAGTATGCTTTGGGGGCACCAAACTATCAACGTCAACTGGGGAGCAGTCAATGGCCAAGTACCAGACAAATAAGCGGCGCCATTATCAACGTTCTAATCAACGATGGCAGAAGATTATGATGATGATGATAGGGATTTAAGAGCGGGCATAGTTAGCTGATGGACTACGGGTGTTTGTGTGTGTGTGTGAGTGTGTTTGGGTGAGTGTGTGTATAAATGAATTAGTTCGCATTAAGTATACGCCGCAGTGTGCGCAAAAGCTAAACAAGCATGATTTAAGAAATACGCTAGAGACTTGCGACTGGTGTTCATTTGAAGCTTAGGGAAACGTAGGGGGGAATCTGTATGTTATCTGAGCAGCCTTGGTAGCTTAAGTTCTGCTGCTGCCGCTGCGCGCTGAGTATAGCATAGAATATTAATTCCTTAAGTAATTCACAACATTTGTAACTAATGTTTGTTAATGAGCTATGCCCCCGCACGCTTCCACTACCTGACCCTCAAGCTGTAAGCTTTTTGACTAACTGCCGAGCATTGGACGAGGTCAAGGCAGCGCCTCAAGTCTTATTACTCCTGCGCCTGGCTGGCTAAATGCAGGCATTACCAAGTGCAAAAGTGAGAAAGCCAAACTCCTGCCGCACTTATTTACCAGAGAGAATGCGATGGGAAGGGAAGGGCTGATGTCTTGGGCGCCGTGCAGACACTTAATGAAATAATTATGTAAAAGCCAACTGGCTGCCGTTATGGCACCTTTTGCTGGCCACTGAAGTGGTTTTCACATTTATTAATCCTCCGACCTCTTATTTGAATGCCCCCTCTTTAATTATTTATTATGCTTTAGATTGCTGGCAATATTATTTTGTGTTTACACTTGTAATAACCCTTAAGTAACAAGCCCTTTGGGTAGTCAATGCATTAAAGAGATCTTTATTGATGCATTAAGCTAAGTGGTGTAGTTAAGCCATATAAGGTTTATTTATGCCAAATCTATCTATTTTGCATTTAAAATACAAATACGAAAATCCTAACGTAGTCATTCAAAAGAGAATAAGCAAGGATATAACTGTTTTGGTAAGGAGTATTTAAAAGCCAGAAGGAGGCCTCAATAGTCGAGTCAATCAGTTTTTGTGAAAACAATAAATATCGGTTCGTTTTTGTGAGCACATCTCGTATATACAGCTATAGACCGCAAATATGGAATATTAAATGTTTATGCGGAGTATGCACTGATCATTTTACTTCTTACCTTATTAGAGACTCATGTCTTATTTAATTTTTTACTTTTTTATATTTTTACTTTTTTAAATACAATTAAATAAACTACTTAACACTTTTAGTGCTGCATATAAGTTTATATATCTCCAAAGTCTCCTCAGTAGTAGTTGACACAAAAATGTCAGTGCGACGATTTGAGAGGCTGCTAAACGTGTTTATGCGGCACTGAGGAGGGCTTATAAAATGCAACTATGACACAAATGCGACGCTAATCAGCAGACACCCCTTACCTCTATTACCTCTCTGTCCTCTCCAACCCAAATACTCGCACACTAAACCGCTAAGGTAGAGAGCTTGTCACTGGCCCATAAAATATGCAACAAAACATACAAAAAATGTGACTAACAAGCAAAACGGGGGCTGGGGGACTGCATGTGCATGTAAAATAATTTGAAAACACGGCATTTGCGTAATGAAGCATGTGGAAAGTGCAGGGCGAAGCTGCTGAGAGCAAGTGAAAAGCGCTCATAAATGCCAGAAGTTATGCAAGTCCTTAACTTTTATGAGCAGCCGAAGATGGGGGCTGGCGCGGGGGTTTTGTGTTGTGCAAATAGACTACAGGCGCAAGTGGCGGATCACACATGTTTGTCATGCGAATAGAGTATGCGTGGGTGTGTGCGGGTGTGTGAGTGTGTGTGACTCGGTGGCTGCGGCTGAGCTGACACAAAGTGCGAATTCTCTCGCCAACTTTTTGCAACACATCGAAAAAGAAAGGAAATAAAAGTGGTCGGTGGAGGATTAGGGACGAGGGATGGGGTTGGGTGTGGGCCAAAGACTACGATGGCATTCGCATTCAGTGCGTAATCTTCACCTTTTTCACAGCTCTGCCATGCACTTTTATTGCATGCTTACGGTTGCCCCGGTGGACCCGACACATGCCGCTTGTATCGACAAAAGTTACGCCTTGAATTTGCCACTTTATGCCACGTAGCAGGCACCAAATCCAAAGCAGCCAAGTCGCCGCCTGCCTGTCACTGCACTGTCTCATATGTTGGAGACTTTTATTTAACTTTTTTGAAATGCACGTAAATGTTTATAGAAAATACGATTGAGCAGAAAGTCAACGAACTTTAAATAAAGTAAAGTTGTAAAAGGTCATAACAAAAACAACCTAAAATTTCTTTAGCATATGAGTTGAACTTTAATCTTTATATTACGAATAGTAATATTATTATTATCATTCCTAATATTCTAGAAAATATTGTTTTAAAAGTATTAATTTTGCTGTTACTAAAATCAAAAATTGAAGAGTTTTGCCCATTGTAGCCAGCAGCTGCATCTCGCTAAGTAGTTGTAAGCTGCATAATGTATTTACGCAAGCACCGGAAATTGGGTGCTACGAACAGGTAGCAAGTAGCAAGTGGTAGACAGCAAGTGGCAAGTGGCAGGTGGCAGATGGTAGTGGTTGCATGCAGTTGAGAGGCAGCTCGTCAGGTTGCAGCCGCCGTGCTAAACGCGAATAGACAAGTGTGATCCCCTGCGGATGCGGGCTGTGGATGCGGGATGCGGAATGCACAATGCGGGCTTGGATGCTGCTAGGTTTATGCGCGCATATTTGATGGCATTGTGAATTTCTGTGTGGAATTACAGCGCTTAGCCAAAGGACGCTCGCTACTCAGCTTGAGCATTCATTAATATGCGATGTGAAGGGCGGGACCCTGTGCCAAGCTGTGTCTGGTTAAGCTGTTCCGATACGTGGCTTCTGATGTGCCAACAGAGAACGGGCAGTGATAAAAATGCAACGCCATCGAGAGATGCTCCAACGAGATTGGCCAATTAAGCTTTGGGTCATTAAAAATGCAATTATAAATGGCTTATGAATTGTCCCTATCAACTTATAAAAGCTTTTGTGAATAATCTAATAGTAACGTCATTTTTGTGTACGCTCTTTTTGTCTAGTACCATTGGACAGTAAATTGAATTATATTTAAAGCTTTTCCGAATTAAACACATACAAATTTCATATTGTATTATTATTGGAACTCAATTAAAACTTTTCTTTTCTTATTTTGCAAGAGATTTTTGGGATTTTAAGTGCAAGAAAACTTTCTCATGTATACTTTTTAATTTGAATTATTAAATAATTCTAATTCTAGCTTTAATTTTTCTAAAAGTATTTACAATTTGCTTTCTTACAACTTTTGTTTTTTCCCAACAAGTTGAAGAATGCCATTATTGGCACACACGACAAACAGCAAAAAATAACCGAGTGTGTGTGCTCGCCAACTATTTATGCAAATGAAGACTAGGCATAAACATATTCGTGCTAAAATATACATATAGCTATATATTCGTCTGAATGTGTTAACACATATTTGCATAGAGCTAAATTTTGTATATACTTGTATGTATGTTAATTTTACGTAATTGCAGAGCATTTAGTTTTTAATACCAGCACAGGTAAGCAAAACTTTTGCGCCACCTATGCAAAAGCCACGCCCCTTTATCTCTTACCCACCCACTGGAATTTTTGTGGTTGTATGCAAATTAACTTAAATGTCAACGTTGAAACACTTTTTTTCGACGACAAACGCAGAATTCAGAGCTAACGAAATGTCAAAAGGGGGATTCAAAACCAGCAGCAAAATGGCTGAAAAATTGTGCAGCAAAATTAAGCAAGCGACGAAAGAGGCACAGTGCAGACGAAAGAGAAAGTTCAAAAAACGAAAATAAAAAAATAAATAAAAGGACAAACTGCAAACGTCAACCAAATTCCCCTTTTTCTGATTTTTTTTTTAAACTCTACATTGACTGAAACTCGGTGACAATGATGTTAACTAGAGTGTGAAAACTATGATTGGCTGTCGAGAGGTACATGCAGAAGGGGTTGACTGGAGAGGGAAGGCCGAGAGGTGCGGCAGCACCAGACAGCAGCGAGTGATGAGAGGCTGTCCTTGTCGCTGTCATCATGAGGAGTGAGTGCCAACGCCAGCAAAGTGCTCTATGATTTATACCGTATTTGCAGCCAGTTACTGGGATGACATACTCTTTACTGTAGGAACGTGCACACACACAGACACTGTCACAAAGAAATCTGTTGTTGCAACATGTTCACATACGCTTCCAATTTGCCTTCGCCTGAGTGGGGCACACAGCACTGCGCCTATTGGCAGTGAAAAATTGTCGCAAAATGAAAGCAATTATTTTCAAATGTTGACTAATTAGTCGGGTAGGTCAACCAGAAATCCCTCGATGGTTTCTCTTTTCAACCAACAGTTTCACTAGCTCAAAGACTAAAACTCGATTCTATAAATAAATCACGCAATCGTTTCGCTTTGCACTTGTAACTGATGTCTTAAAAACCACTGACTGAAGACTTCAATGGAATAAACTAAATGAAAAAACATTTACAATTTTGAACGTGATGTATTCAAAATTGGTATACCCTCGAAGATATTGTAAAAAATATTTAAGTAAAAAACAAATCTCAATGCTTTTTATACGTTTTTGTAAATGCTTCTTTATTACATTTTATTGCTGGATAAGATATAATATTCTAAGTTTTAAAAGTGACGTACATAGAGTACAGAGATAATTTGTCAGTAGGTCGGTTATCGGATTCGTCCGGGTACAGATGCGCTATTGTCTCACAATATTCGAATTATGTTTGCCTAGTTGCGTCGGGCCATGCAGTTGCTTACCTCGCGGCGATTGCGGCACTCCTTCAGCACGCGATCGAACCACTGGCCGGCGGGGCAAATTTGGTGTGTTGCGCGGTTGTTGCGGCAAACGTAGAAACGGCGGCAATGTCTGGTATTTGTGAACACTGTGCCGTCCTTGACACCCTGGCAATCGCGCAGCGAGATCAGATCTTCAACAGGATTACTTACGACAAGTTTCAAAATCTTCTCCGGCTCAACGGCGGACGACTTTGTTGTTGTACTGGGTGGTGTTGTACAGGGCGATGTTGTTGTACATGGTGGTGTTGTTGTACATGGTGGTGCTGTTGTACACGGTGGTGTTGTTGTACACGGTGGTGTTGTTGAGCAAGTGGTTGTCGATGTGGTGGTGCAAGGTGTTGTGGTTGTTGATGTTGTCGTAGTTGTTGTTTTCGTTGTGGTTGTCGTAGTTGTTTTTGTCGTGGTTGTAGTTGTCGTAGTTTTTGTTGTGGTTGTTGTTGTTGTTGTCGTTGTCGTTGTTGATGTCGTTGTCGTGGTCGTAGTTGTTGTTGTGGTGCAAGGTGTCGTAGTTGTTGTTGTTGTGGTTGTTGGTGTCGTTCTTGTAGTTGTTTTTGTCGATGTTGTTGTACAAGGTGTTGTAGTTGTGGTTGTAGTTGTCGTAGTTGTTGGTGTCGTAGTCGTAGTTGTCGTAGTTGTTGTTGTGGTGGTCGTTGTTGTTGTCGATGTTGTGGTGCAAGGTGTTGTGGTCGTTGTTGTTGTCGTAGTCGTGGTTGTAGTTGTCGTTGTTGTGCAAGGTGTTGTCGTTGTTGACGTCGTAGTTGTTGATGTCGTAGTTGTTGTAGTTGTTGATGTCGTAGTTGTTGTAGTTGTTGTTGTCGTAGTTGTTGTTGTCGTAGTTGTCGTTGTTGTGCAAGGTGTTGTCGTTGTTGATGTCGTAGTTGTTGTCGTCGTAGTTGTTGTAGTTGTTGTTGTTGTCGTAGTTGTTGTCGTAGTTGTTGTTGTCGTAGTCGTGGTTGTAGTTGTCGTTGTTGTGCAAGGTGTAGTCGTTGTTGACGTCGTAGTTGTTGATGTCGTAGTTGTTGTTGTTGTCGTAGTTGTTGTTGTCGTACTTGTTGTTGTCGTAGTTGTCGTTGTGGTTGTTGTTGTGCAAGGTGTGGTCGTTGCTGTTGTCGTTGTTGTTGTCGATGTGGTGGTGGTGGTTGTTGTTGTCGTTGTTGTAGTTGTCGTGGAAGAAGTTGTTGTTGTCGTTTCACTAACAGGTGTTGTTGCACCACATGGGGTTGTTGTTCGAGCTGGTTTAGTACAGGGCGTGGGAGTTGTTGGCTCGGGCCTTGGCTTTGGAGTGGTTTTGCAAGGAGCTTTACCCCCTTGTGCCGTCAGATGAGCCTCATGATCGTACCCATGGACTATGGAGCTGCTGCGATCGCCGTTGTGGCATTCCACTAGGCTGGGAAGGTTGCAGATTTGGGTCCTGGGGTCGAAAAACAGGCCATGGCCGCACTCTCTCCGCAGCGCACGTCCGCGTAGGCAAACATAAAAGCTGGAGCAGCTCACGGGATCAGCAAAAGAGAGACCGTTAATGTGCTCGGTGCAGTCGGGCTTCTGTGCCTCGCCGTTCGCTGCCAGAGCAGACAGGGCAATCACGAGTGTGAGCAGCAGCAAGTTGTCTGTCAAAAGGAACAGGTGACTTTATTAATGGCCACGAGAAATGTGCCCAGAGAACTTACAAACTCTCATTGTTGGATATAGTCCTCCGATTTACTTTCACCGTTGGGAGTATAAACTTCTCCACTGTACGACTAACTGCACTGGTCGCACCGCTTATATACGGTACGGTCCAGCTGTGCGCTTATCACCCACCAACCATAATTACACAAAGAACTGCTCAGCCACTTGAGTGCGACACGGTTCTTACACGTCTGTGTAGGAAGCGCAATGTCTGAATCAGGAAAACCATTAGCCAAATTAACCGTCAGCTGTCGAGACATTATCTTGACTTTGAATAGTCATATTTTCGATCAGCATCAACGGTAGGGAGCGTTGCATTATATATTGACTTTTACTGTTATAGAAATATTCTATGAAAATTATAGCATTCTGACTGACATAAAAGGCAATTGGAGAGGTAATTAATTCTGTAAAGCTTGCAGAAGTGAATTTAAAGGGCGGTTTTTAATTAATAGAGTAAAACCTAAGCACAGAAAATTACAAAAAGTGTGCTCAGATAGATGTTTTAGATGGTTTTACAAAAATGTTACTATTTATATTTAATTTGTTATTTATTATTTATTTTAATACTAATTTTCTGAGATTAAAAAATCTTTACTTTTATTTAGGAAAGATATTGAATTAATGCATTTTTAACATTTAAATTGTATGAGGGTTTGATATCCATATTATGGATTTGTGTTCATCATAGCCGGAGGCCACATCAGCCACTACTAATTAAAAGTCTAGTTAAATTTATATATAACTATATCAAGTACCAAAAATAATAAAAGCTAAAATAAAGCAAAGACCTTAAATCATATATATAAGTTCTACGTATTTTTTATAGAAAGTTTGTTCTTCCTTTAAAATCCATATTAAAATCAGACTTCAACAATTTTTATTACCACAAAATATTGCATTCCGACATTTACCAAACTAACTCGTACAATCTCAAATTTCACAAATGGCTGGCGCAT
Source organism: Drosophila micromelanica (assembly GCA_004143825.1). Lineage (NCBI taxonomy): Eukaryota > Metazoa > Arthropoda > Insecta > Diptera > Drosophilidae > Drosophila > Drosophila micromelanica. Next base: position 57,105 of record SCDY01000456.1, read on the forward strand.
AAAAAATTAATATTCCACCCGAAGTTCTACTATTTATAGAAACGTAAGCCAAACCAGAGAAACATATTTGTTATCCGACTAAATGTGTGCTGTAAGAGGAAGATTTTTCAAACATTTGAGTTTTGCATTTGCCAGCCCAACACTTGCAGTCCGACAAATGAATGAATATTTAACAAACTTGTGCACAATTCATGAGCACTGTTTGAATATTTTAGTTGACACGTCGAGTTCCCATACACATACACACACGCAGCTAAGGTTCCTGTTGTGCCGGTCCTAACTTATGTGGTTGTATTCGAGGCATGTGCTCTTGTCTACTAGCATTTCAATCTATATATATAGATATAATATACTGGGAATGGATTTGTGACAGCATAAATTTTCTTGGAATTGAATAGGACAGAAACCGACACAAGCAAAGGCATTAACATTTCATTTCTGTTGAAGCACTCATGGCATTCATTAATAATTGAATTTCGTAATTAAATACTAAACTAAAATCCCAAGTTTCCTTAGAAAGCGATAGTTTTTAGTAGATATAAATAAGATTAAAAGTATATAAAGTGATACATTACCATTACATTAAATCCGAATTTATTATTTACCTCTACCCAGCAAAAAAGAAGGTAGTGTAAAATTTAAACCTTTATTTTTCATTTAAGGAAAATGTATTTTATTTATTTTTATCACTTATGATAATCGCTTAAGATTTAAAGCAAATACGAAATTTGCTTCATTGTATTAATTATATATTTTATTTTTTAAATACAAATGAAAAACTCAAGTTTACGCCAATCTTTTAACGCTTATTAAATCTGAGCATGGGTTCTTTAATACTAACTAAGGTTTTTTTGTTTTTATTGTTATTATTATTATTATAATTTTGCTTGTCTTCTTGAAGTATTTAGTAAAGGAACACTGCAGCTTATATATTCGATAAACATATTTACACACTTCCTTTAAAGTATTCGTAAATTGTTATAAATATTTAGTTTATTTAATTTACTGTTTACACATATGTATATGCATAATTCTACTTTTTTTTTAATTTTCTTTAAGTAAAAACAATAAAATGCGTAAGTTTTTAAATATTTACAATTCATGCTGAGCCAACATAACATAATCTGAGCTTTAAAAAATGTTGTATTTAAGTGAAAGTTCATATGTCCTTAGCCGTACATGTACGTTCGACTTTCTTATATATTATTTTTTTTATAAAATATTACTAGATTCTCCACATATCTTGGTTAATATAAATATTTTATTTTTATTTATTCCAATACGCATTTAATTTATTGTACATTTATTTTTTTATGTGTTCTTTTCATAAATATAGCCATCAGTTTGGCTTTTATCATTCCATTTGATTTTATCAATGCTTTTAATTTTTTCTTATTCAGTAATTTAAATGTCTTTTTTCCTTTAACTAACAAGATGTTGTTGGGAAATGTTACTATTTGTGTTTTTCAAAGTCATTATACTTTAAATTAGTTTTGTCTTATCATAGTATTATAATAGTACAACCATAACTTAAGTGCTTTAAACACCACATATAAGAATAAGCTAAGTCTTGCAGATTTCGAAATAAACATATACTGCAATAAATTAGCGAAAAAAAATAGTTTTCCTTTATTTACATAATCTTTTAGCGAATTTGAATTAATTTTTAAACCAAAAACATGAGAAACTTATTTTAAAAAAATTATTTGAAAATGCCAATTTATTCAAAAATTTGGCATATTTGTCAAGTTTTTAAAATTTGAGATAAACACATATTTTTATTATCTATAAGCACGAACTATAAATATGTTTTGATAATGGCCAGACATGAGATCTTTTATGTATAATGCATCTCTAAATCCTTAGATACGTTTCTCAAATGTATCTGCATTATTTTGACTTTAAGTTCTAGGCATAGTCTAAGCTGAATCGTTCATATTTCACTTAAACCGCATGCAGCATTCTTGTTGTCCTGCTGCTGGTCTATGGCTCAAGTTTTGTCCTCGGCCACTTTGGTTCCACTAATTGAGCTGCTGACGTGGCCACAATTGCCGCCGCCGAATCCGAAACGTTGTTGCCTGCGGGTCGTCGTCTCCGTCTGTGCGCCGAGCCTGCTGCTGACACTTTCGCCAGCTGTTGTCCTGCTGGTTGTCCTGGTTGTTTGTGGCTCCTGCAGCGTTGGTCGCTTGTTGACTTTGTTTCGGCCATGATTGCTGCGGATTGTCACATTTCTAGCGAGCACAAATTTAATAATCCACAAAAGTGTCAAAAGCGTTGAAATATTTCGCCCCTGCAAATAGCCGGGACAGCCAATTAGCGTGTTCCAGCTGACACTGGCGGATTTAATGGCCGATGCGGAGTATTCACCTGGACAGTACAAAAGAAACAGTGACATGCGTGTTGGCTGGTGGTTAAAATCAGTTTGCTATTGTAATATTTCAATTGCAATTAGTAATTGGCATTTGGCATTCGTACACACGCACTACCAAAATTAAAACTCTAAAGCCTCCTCTCGCATTCAATTTGAAATCAAATTTGGTGTAAAACAATTTGTGCAGTTCACAACTTTGTGTATGTGTTGATGTCGTTGTGTGTGTAACAAGTCGATTGAATAAATAGAGGCATATTTTAATTAAATATTTCTATGGCAGAATTGAACAGCAAACACTAAAGCCCAGAAAGACAAATAAAAGTGCGCATAAATTATCAGAAATGTGAGTATCGTTCAATATGTATTTAGTATGACAGGATATGTTAGCATATTTTATATATAGTATGAGGTATGAAATATGCACAAATTAAATATTTGTATTTATGTCAACAAAATGAACTGGGCTTAAAACGGTGTACATCAAATTAAGTGCACCACAGATAAGTTGTTTATTTAAAGTATTAAAGTAGGTTAACTAAAAGAATTTAAATAAATTATTTTGCAAATTTAACAAAATTTTCCAAATTTTTTAGTTTAGATATGGAAAATGGCAGTATTAAATACATATGTATAAAATAAATACGAACAACATATAACAACATATAATAATAATAATAACATATAATATACAGTTTAATTTTTCATTTCTTAGTTAAACAAGTGAGAAGTCTCTAGTCGAGGCCGCCCGACTAGGAGATACCCTGAACCCTGTCTATATTAACATTTCAACCATTTCACAAAATTACACATGCACACACACTGATGCATGCAGCACGCACTTTACTAGGTTACGGCGCTTGCCCCCACTATGAAAACGGAATGTTTGTTTTTTTCTAAACTAAATATATGATCGTTATGAAACTTTCAAGACTTATTGGGTGCTTCAAAATCTATGTACAAACCAATTTACAAGTCTGTAGTATTTGATTTGCGGTTTTTATGGTTTTGTCGATATTGGGGGCGAATGGGGGGAGGTATCCAAAACCTGAAAGATTTAAATTCTTCGTACATAAATATCGATAATAAGAAAATGGAAAGAGTTATTGATCTTTTGAAATAAACTTGATCTGCGTATGGAATATACGAACCGAATGAGTCCAAGATCAGCTTTCTAGCTCAAGAATATATATACTTTATGAGGTCGGAGATGCTTCCTTCTGCCTGTTACATACATTTGCACAAAACCAATATACCCTTTTTTACTTATTTTCAATGGGTTCAGGCTATAAAAATATATTATTATAATTAAACGAAAAATATAACAATAAAAAAAATCCAACAACAACATAAAGAAAATTAAATATTTGCAAACATTATCCAATTATGCCTAACATTGCAATTTAGATTTTTGCACCTCAGTGAACGAATTGCAAAACTATTAGAAGCATAATTTATGCAAATTAATTAATCATATCAAAGAGCAAAGCAGCATTTGACACCTCGATAGTATAATCCAAATACGAGATATACTAAGTTAGATAGAAATATAGACCTGAATATGAGCTTTCAAATTAGTCTTCGAAAATCATGTGTCAAGTTTATTTTCCATACATATAGCGTTTACACACATGCATATGTTTAATATGGTTTGTATGTAAGAAATGAATTATGTCATTAAATGGCGGCCACACGCACTTTTCCTGTGCATATTTATATATGTATATGTATGTGTGTGTGGACAACAAATGAGGAACAGCGCGTATAAAAAGGAAAAAATGCATGCGTATAAATAAATGATAATATCATTAAGTTATTAATAATCATTTGTCATGAAAGTAGCTGTTGTCGTTTTTTGTTTTTCTCTGTCACAATCAATGAATTGCTCAGCTGCCCAGCAGCAATAATAACAACGACAACAACAACAACAAAATGATCAACAGCAACAATACCATTGCAATGTCGACAATAATAGCACCACAGAATGACATAAAGTTTATTAACCTTTTGGTACTTATGTAAAAATCCATGTAACAATATTAAATTTCAAAGCCGACAACATGCACAGATTTTTTCTCTGCTATTTTACCACCTCTACATGTAAATTACATTAAAATGCATATGAAATTTTCACATGAAAATACAAGCTCACATTTTGCACTCCCACACGGACACACACACGTACACACTCACAAGCCCATGGATTCTCTGATTTTCATTATCCGGCTTTAACATGTTTTACTCATTTGTTCGGCTTAAAAGTGCTGCGGGCCGCATTTTATCTGCGCCAATTAGTCGAATATTAAAAATACATAAATATCGTGCAATATTTGTCCGGTTTTTTCATTCCTTTTTTCAGATTTCTGTTTTTTACGTGATTTATGGCAAGGAAATAAAAAATAAATATGCATGAACATATAAACGAAACTAAGGTTTTTTTTTAAAGTGTTTCAAACATTTTTATGGAGTTAATTAGAGGTATATTTAGATTCGGAATTGCTCAGTATCAACTGTAGGCAACTAAATTAAAATTAAAACGAAATTGGTTTAGGTGCAAAACTCACATAGTTGTGTCTAGCGGGTATTTGATGGAATTATATATTTTTAATTGAATACGGATTATTTTTAAATATTTTCAATTTACAGATGTAGCTACATAAGTAGGATAGGGTACACACATATAGTAGAGTACTAATATATGTATAATATTATAATTTGAAATAAATTGATTTATATAAACATAGCTTCAAATTGAAATCTATAAGCTAAAATGGCTAAATTCATTTTTTGATTATAAGGAAATTTTAATATTTTCTATAAATTTTTAAATGAATTTCCTTTTTTTTGTTTATTTTTCCATCGCTGTTCACGTCACGAGTCATTAAAAATGTTCGCAATTTATGCCTTGTTTGATTTAAATTGGCACATAACAACTGCACGATCAAAACCACAGCAGAGGGTGAACAATTGGTTGCCTTCTTCTGACGGACAGACATGCACCTAAATCATTGTTTTGCCCCTTTTGCATTTTTTTGACATATGAAAATAAAAAGCAAAAAACATGGGCATCACTTGACATTCGAATAGACGTGCTCCAAGCTCCACTCGCACGAAACACAATTTACCGCAATTGGCAATGCCATTTTTATGGCCATTATTTAAAACGCCGTTGGCCCGAATAAACGTGACAGTTGTTCGTGTTGTTTTTGTTGCTGTTGTTGTTGTTGTTGTTGATTTAGCGACAGACAACGTGTAAACGACAAACGCACAGCGCGCAGCTGTCCTTCAAGTGACTGTTGGTTTGGGACCAGCACATCAGGTGTCATCATCACTTAGCTGGCATCCCGCCCACATGCACTGTTGAGCTGAATTTAAGTAGCACGCTTCAAACAGAACACATGTCAAAGTTGACACGCACGCATTGGTAACACGACAACAACAACAGCAACAACAACTCGGCGTAAATACACTGCTGCAAGGCAAAGGATTGAAACACATACACACATTACGTATTGGACGAATATCACATACACACACACACACACACACATAGAGACAAAAGTAGCTATAAAGATGTATAGATACAAATGTATCTTTGTGTGCTGCTAGACAAACAGACAGCCAGATAGTTGGCTTTAGCACATACAGGCCATCGTCATCATCGTGATCATGATCATTCTCACCATCATCACCGTTGCCTTCGTGGACATTGAGCAAATAACGCAATTGTGGACATTTCGAGATAACAATAAAACTGCACCCGTTGCTGTAAGTGTTATTGTTGTTGTTGTTAATGTAACTGTTTCTGTCTGAATGACCATCAGCAGAGTTAAAAATTGTGTAAACAAAATAAAACTCAAATATCGCACTATGGAACTTACGTAAAAGAAAACAGCTGAACTTCAATGCAAAAACGAATACAAATACAAAACGTTAATTCAATTAAAAATATTTTTTAAATTGAAGATAAATATGTGTTTTAGGTTATGCAACTATACTATTTATTCTCATAATTGAATTTCTTTGTTTTAATATCGAGTCAAAATCAATAAAATAAACATTGAATTTGTAAACACAAAGCAAGCAAATTGTGCCACTGTGCGTGCGCTCGTTGATATCAAAAGTCAGCGAAGTAAAATTCAATTAGGCTAAATGAAAACTTAATTCTATTGGCATGCAATACAAAAAACAGTTGGCACTGACTCCAGCGCTTGGCCGAGCACCAAACAACCACCCCCCACACCTCCCTCTGCAGACCTACCGTTGAGCACGTGCAGCACAATGGTGCGCGGAGCGCTGTTCGAGGGGCTGCACGTATAGTTGCCGGAGTCCAGCTTCACCACGGCGGGAATGATGAGCGAAGCCGTCTGCAGGAAAACAATAAAAACAAAGGAACTCGTAAATACAGAGCAATGCGATACTTGAGACGTCGGCGAGACGGCTGACAGACGTGTCGGCGCACGGGGCGTATGCGCCACAGGCATCCACAACTGGGCCCTGCTCAAGTGGCACGGGCGGCAAAAACAAAAAAAAATTAAATAAAATTAAAACACAAAATATGCGCACACTCATATAAGAGATATATGAAAATTATAATTTCACCACGTCGGCAATTTTTAACAGTGTTGGGAAAATTGAATAAAAATGCCGTCGCGTATTTTGCGGGGCAATTTGCGTAATGAAAACGCTTTTAATGCAAATACACTAAGAGAATAATTCTGAAATATAAATCGCAAGTGTACAAATTCTTTGCATTTATTAATATGTTTATATTTTAATAATTTGCCCTTTTTTTGTACTTGTATTTTTCTCTGAGTGTACAGCTGCTGTCAAAGGTGTATGATAATGATGAGAAACACGCCCACACGTGCGGTAGGCCACTTACCGTTATCTGTTTAATGAAACTGCTGCTTGGCACCATTGTTGTTGTTGTCGCTACTACCGCTGTCGTTGTGCTTGGCTCTGTTGCGGTTGTTGTTGTTGCTGCTGATGTTGCTGTCGTCATTGTTGCTGCTGCCACAGCAGCAGCTGCTGTTGTTGCCAGTGTGTCAACTGCTGCTGCTGCTGCACCGCCTTCTGATGCTGCCGCTGCAGTTGTCGTTGACATTGTGGGCATGGGCGTGGGCGTGGGCGTGGGCATGGGCGTCGGCGTGCCTGTCGTTGGCAACACATATCCATATCCGGCCGTGTCGGCCCCATCGCTCACCGTTATCGCGTCTAGAATATACGAACGTGTTATGGCCGCTATATCATTTAACGACGCCGCTGCTGCTGTCGACGTCGATGTCGCAGCTGTTGTCGACGTCGTTGGCACTTCCGCTGGCAGATCGATGCGCTCAATTTCCGTTCGCCAGCCGCGACGATTATGCAAATAGATTTGCTTCTGATTGTAAAACCAATTAATGAAAAGTGGTGGCTCCAGCGCTTGGCTAATTATGCAGCGCAGTTTCACTTGACTTCCGGCCTTCACGTGACGCGTGGACTCGCCAATTAATTCGGTTTTAGGTTCTGCCAAAGACGAAAAGAGAGAGAGAGAGAATACACACACGTTTAGAGGGTCGCTTACAATCTGGGGAAAATCTGTGCAGCAGTCACTGATTTATTGGCCTGCTCTGTGATTTATGCTTGGGTTTGGGCTTGTGTCTGGCCTGCATTGTACTTGGGTCTGTATTTCATTGATTGTCTCTACAACAGCTTAATAACATAAAGAGGTTACGGGTTGAATGAAACAAGTGCTCGCAAAAGCCTTAAATTTTCAGCAATTTCGAATGGCAACGCAAAACTAGATAGAAAGTAAAAAATATCCTAGACACAAATGTTATATAAATGTAAAACCTCTGTTTAAAAAAGTTGTGGACGTCATATTAAAAAACAAAAGTATATTTAAAGAAATGCGATTCGAAAGTTTTATTAAAAAATGATATTCTAACAAAGAGACACAATAGCTGATTTTTTAATTAAGGGACTACCACTGTTATAGCACCACATTTTTTAATTTTACGAGCTGAACTGTTTTTTGCAAAATATACTCACCCACAATGCGCAAATGTACAATTGCGCTGGCCTTTGGCTCCGTGGAGACCTGGCATTCGTAGGTGCCCTCGTCCTTGAGCTGTACATATTTAATCTGTAGGGACCAGCGTTCGGGGTTCGGGGAGAAGACCGATTGAAAGCGCTGATCCGCTATAAAGGTGGTCTGATCCACGGTGAGGATGTGGCCATCTCGCATGCGAAGCCACGAGATGGGCTTCTTCACCAATTGCTTGACCTGCGTAGACGAAGAATAAAAGATGACAGTCAGAAATGAAATTAACCATAAATTAGCCAATAATTGAAAGCAATCTGCCAATATTCGGTTCATAGTTTAAACTCAATACAATTGAATGGTGATGGGGACGGGGACAGGGGCGGGAAGAAGCGTCAAGCAAATCCCAGCTGACTAACTGAATGATGTCAGCGAAACTTTTCTTGGAAAACTTTGGCGCCTACAACAACGGTATAACAACGGCAAAAGAACACAATATAACGGTAAACAATAACGGCAACAAAATGACGATTCATTTCTGTCAATAATGACAATAATAATTTAGAAGCAATTTTACAAGGCAGCCTCTGGCACCCACTAGCCCCCAACCCACCCAGGAAAGCCGCACGTAGAGAAAATAATATACATTGAATTCCAGACGGAAACTGAAAGACTTTCTATTGAATTCGTTCGTGTGGGTGTAAAAATATATTTATGTTGCTCGGTGTACCACTTGTACGGCATGTGAAAGATGTTGTATGAAAGAGCTTATCATAATTACACTTGACACAATTTGTGATTTACTTTTGCGAACAAGTTGGCCGTTTGTGGGGGAGTTTTAAAAAAAAGTCCTTCGATTATACTTGTATTCCTTTTGACAGCTTTTCAAGTTGGTTGAACTGTCATTTGTTAGATTGATATCGATTGATAATTCAATATTGCAATATTTTAAAATATGAATCGTTTTTCAAGGAGAGAAATAATTAAAATTACATTAATATTCGATTGTACTTTCTTAAATATATTTTCTTTCTGAATAATCACAGTCAGAATAATCACAAAGGTTATTTAATTTTAAGAGAATAATATCTACATATTTTTTTTTTAAATTTGCTTTTGTACAGGTCAATTTGTTTTGTTATATAATAGCTGATCTGAAAACGAATTTTTAAAAGTATGGTTTGATACTTTGGGGAAGAAGAAGTAAGATGTGTAATGTGATACGTATATATTTCTAAATGATCATCTAATCCACTATAAACTGTGATTCACTTAAAATTCCACGCACACGATTTGCGCCCAGTGTGAGGCGCCGCATATACCCTATTTGCAAGGGAGGCGAGCGGGTCGTAGGGGCTAAGCAGCTGACTAAAATGGCGATTGCGAAATGTGGCTGTGGCAGTGGCAAATGACAGTCTTTGAACTGCTGTCATCAACTACATTGTCCGTGTTTGGCTACGGTGACGGCGACGACGATGGCGACGTGAAGTTTGTGGCGTTTGGGGGGAGCCAACCGAGGCTGGGGGCGCTGTTGAACGACGTCATGATTAGATACTATAATCATTTGTGTTTTATGTGCTTGTTGTTTTTCATTGTGGTTGCCGCCCTGTCGCAGTCGCCATGGAACCAACGGTGTCTGAAGCACGCACACAAAAGGCGACCACCAACCAAGCCCCAACTCGACCCCACTGAGATTTTGCTACCAAACTCGAAGCTGCCCGCCTGTCTGTCTGTCTGTCTGTCTGACTTGGCCATAATTGCTGGCGGTAGCCTGGCCCCTCGCCCCGCAGTTCATTGTTATTTTTGTCGCTGTACGTGCTGTCAAAACTATATGAATATGCCGTACCAAAAATGAGTACACAACACCCACTCACACACACACACGCACAAACACACACACTTCGGCTATTATGACCATGTAAACGCCATGAGGTTTGTTTAGTACACAATATCAGGATATAAATCTGCAAAAGCCTAAATTACCAATTGGAGTTACTTATAGTATTTTTATGTGGTTTCTCTTTTCGGGCATTTGAATATTGTGTTGAGACTTTCATAGTCCTGAAATGTCCTATTTAAATACTGTTAAATAGAGCAACAATAGAAAATATAGAAGGTGATGGCAATAAATGTAACAAGATAAAAAGATAGAAAGAGGTTTTTATGAAAAGTAAGGCATAATTCTGTAAAGTTATTTCAGATAACAGAGCTGTTTAATTACTTTGTATAGAAATAGACAAATCATAATTTAAATGTGGTTTTTTTAAATTGGTTTAAATTATTTTCTAATTCTGCGAGCTTCTTTAAACAAATATCTGAAACTTCATACATTGAAGTTAGAAAACTAAAATATTTATATTTAATAAATATAAAACAGTTTCATATCATAAATATATAGACTTAACTTGCCGCTGAAACTAAATTATTCTACATTTTTCCACTGGCTGATTTCTGTATGAAAAAATAAGCGAGTTTCCTTTTTCAATTTACTGCAAACTCTAAATTATCTGGCGAAAAAATAAGCACTGTGCTGGGCAGGGTGGGGGGCGGCGACTTTATTAAATTTTGCGGAAGGCATTGAAGTCGTGAGTATCGCACAAAGGACATTATTATCAGGCTGAGCATCGACATTATACTCAGCGTATTAAGTGAAGATGCTTATCCAGTTGCCCAAGTTGAGAGACAGTTGGGCAGACAGCCAAGTAGCGGCCAGGCACGCACAGGGGCGGTGAATGGGAAAGATAGGGAAAAGGGGAGAACTGTAACTGGAGCTGCAGGGAACTCTTTTGGAGTACGTCGCAAGTGTAAGTACATAAGTCGACTGTTCGCCTCGTTGTCGTCATTGTGGTGGCAAGCTCTTGCGCCTGCTTTTGCCTCCTGCTCCCGCTGCTGCTATCTGACAAATATTCATGTGGCTTCAGGCTCAGGTTGTGCCCGAGCAAGCGAGGAACGCCGCTTGGCATTAGCTAATTTAAATTCCTCGCTTATGGATGGCACATTATGCGGCTGGGCTTGTGTAGATTGCGCTTAATTTGCCAAAAAATTAATGACCGTATTTTGCCAACGAATTTATCAAGATGCCTACCCTGTTTTGCAATTTAAATATTGTTAATTAGTTGTAGCTGCATCGCCTATAATTCTCTCTTATTCTGTGTGTGTGTGTGTGTGTGTGTGTGTGTCTTGGGCAAATGTTAACATTGCATTAAAGTCAAGCGCCTGGAAATGGGCAATAAACCCAGCGAGTGGCACTTATACTTTGAAAAACTTGACGGGCCGACTGCACCCATATCACATTATAGCCACAGCCAAAGCTATAGTCATGGACATAGTTGTAGCCAAGTTTTTGGCTGTTGGCTTTTATGTGCGTTTTGCTTTTGCGTTTGCTGTCGTCAGCAGCGATTTTTGGATACCAAAGGCACGCAGGCAAAACAAAGTTTGCCCATAACATTTGCGAATTCTGTCTAAACTTGTTTGTAAATAATTTCTTCTTTTATTTTGCCAATTTTTTCACACAACAATACACCTCAAAGAGAGCTATCCACATTTCTTGTCGGGTTTCTTTTTTTTCATATCTGCAAAAAAAACTTTTTGCAGACTTTGCAAAATACCCCAAATGTAGGCGTGGGGCAAAATCGCTTCTGAGAAAACCGAAAAAAATATCAAGTGCTTGCAGGCAAACTGTGTGTATTTTTTTTGTATTTTTCTTTATGTTTTTATACGCTCTATGTAGCGCCTACGGCCTGAAATTTATTATTAATTGATTAGGTTTAAGCAGATTTGAAGATGGCGCAAGGTTATGCCAACCGACAGCTGCGAACGTAAATTTATATGCTTTTGGCTTTGAGGAAAATTCAAAAATATATTTTTTTTCGCTTTCAGTTGAACGGATAATCAGTATTTAGTTGTGTGCTTGCATAAATAACATTTATCCTGCAGGATTCTTTGCATATATGAGCCGCTGCTTGGATTACAGAAAAAACACTTAAGGGGCGTTACGACATACGTAAGAAAATATTTAATGTTGCTGCAAAATTTCTAACTTAAAGTGGATTTTTATAAGTTGGGTTTATTTCCTATAGTATTTAGCTTCAGGAAAGCTTTAGGAAAATTCTATACTAAACTAATATGCTCGTTTGTTTGATTAACTTCTTTTAAATTCATTCATATGCATTATTATCGACAGCAATTTGTTAGTAAAGAATATTTATTTATATTAATTTACGTTACAAATTAAACCAATTTATCTGAACAACTTTGAAAGTTTCCAATTCATTTTCAACGTACCAATTACCAATAATGAAATTTTCTTTAAGAAAAAGAATTGGAAGAAATAAACATACAACATTTTTATTGGATATCATTGAATAGAATGTAAATGTAAAAAGGTATTAATGGATAAAAACAAATAAGTCAAATGCGAAAGATAAGGGTTTCTTTTGCAAATATATTACCTTTTAATTAATTAATATTTACAAGTGTTCTTTTTTTCTATTGCTTTTAGATTTTTTATTTGTAAGAGTTGCAAGTTGTTCAAGTTAAAAGTTGCTTTTTGTTGTTGTTACAGATGAGTTCATTTGAATAAACAGAGAGCAGAGCAAAGGGTAAAGTATTTGTTTGTTTTGCAGGCAGCTGCAGCCAGCGAGTTGAAGATACTTTTCAATCTTTTTTTTAGTTATTTTTGGAGAGTTTGAAATAATATGCTCTGTAAACAGAGCGGCGACTACGCCAATTATAATGGCAATAATGATTATGCTTATGCTTATAATTATAATGATCATTACCATGATTATCATCATCATAAGGATGCTGTTGCAGGCACTGCGCCAAGGCAGCGAAGCAGCAGTAACTAAGTTATTAGCGGATGGACTTTGGATGCCACACACAGACACACACACACGCTGTTACCACGCCCAAAACTGTGCTTGTGTGTAACTTGAACTGGGACCAGGCTTGGTATATTTGGGTCAGCTTCGAAAATGGCGCTGCCTTTGGCCATAAATTGGGTTGTCGCCGGGGAGTGCGGAAGAGTGGTAAATGGCGGGCTTTTGGTTGGTGTCTTGGGGCGTGGCAGCGGCAATTTCCGGTTTATTTTCTTTCAGTTCCGACAGCACCAAGCGTAAATTAGTTCAAAGCGCAGCAAAGTTGAACTCTCCCCCAGTAGCCGCCACTTCCGCAAGCAACCCCCTCCCTTTCCACTCATGGTACCCAGCGGCTTGATTGAGCTCAAGAAGTCTGCATAATCAGATGCTTATTATGAATTATCAATGATTATTAAAAAAAAATAAATAAATAAATAAAGAAGGAAAATGCTTTGTCAATATTTTTGTTATTTTTTTTTTTTTACATAAAGAGAAGAATAAAAAAACCTCCGTTAAAAATAAACAACTTGCGGAGTGAGAGCTTCGCTTGATTGGATTTCATCGGAAATCAATCGGGTTTTAATTTTGCCCGTCTTCATTGCCTCAGTTTGGTCAACAACTTAATATTGTACGAGTATTCAAGCACTTTTTGGCATTAGCTTACGTGTTATGCCAGTCATTGATAACAGTAAAGTTGTAATAAATGCAGAATTTAACAATATATTTAGTACTTTTAAGGGATGTTAATGTAAGTAGCAATCCTGCTGGGCTTTCTTCTCTCTTTCTTTGTATCTAGGCTTTTCTGAGACACCACTTGTAATTCTTTGGCAGCTTATATTGCGAGCATCCGTAACAATAAGTAAACTTAATTTCTCCACTCGTCGAGAATTATCATCATTCAAAATTAATGTTTATTTAAACGTGTTTGTGATTCCAAATTTTAGCCGCCTCACATGATTGTTCATGAGTTTAAGCCCAAAAATAGCAGTCAACATTTGCCTGTTAACATTCCACTTTCCACCTTGCCGACATTCATCAGTAGGCTATTAAAATACTAATTCCAATTTACGACAATTTTTCAATTTTCTAAAAGAGTGTCAGAGGCATAATATTTAAGCTTAAAGAGATTTTATGAATAGCTCCCTTTTCTCGTTCGGACATTTTTGCTTTTTTAGAGACAGAGGCGAAATTCTACAATATTTGACTGCGAAGTGTTTGCAAATAACTTTATAATTTATAGACAGGACCGATCAGCACCGTGCTGTTTAAACATCCCTTCAGTCTGAACGTTTCCACTTTACTGATGCAGAGTCTCTATAAAGTAACTCTCACATCTTGCGCCATTTATTTATTACTTGATCCTATATTCCTCCATTTTCCAATATTGAGGTTTGTATGCAGCATCTGACTTCCATTAATGAGGTTTCTACTCATGTGCGCGACAATGATATTTGTTGTGTTAACTAATTACATTAACTAATTTCTTGGTAACTAATTACATTCTCAAGTATCTTGTTCCTTCAGCCTACTCATGACTTTTTATATGGTATGTTTGACCTTTCGTTATTTCAGATCAATTTCATTACGAATCAATAATATAGACATTACATTGCTTAATAACCTTATTTATTCAACCGACTGGTCTTATTTATGTAACTCGGTGCATATAGACACCGCTATTAAATTCTTTTATAAAACTTGAGGCTCAGTCTGTGATGTGTGTCTCCCTAATTACATCCCTTTCTCTGATTTTCCTACGCATCCCTGGTTTAATCGTAAACTAGCAAACTTAAAAAACATTAAATCTAGATATTTTAAAAAGTCAAAATATTTCATAGCCAAGACAAACTTTGTTATTTACAATTCACAGTGCTATGATAATTATCTAGTTCGCTGCAAAAGGCAATTTGCTCGAGATCTTAATATATATTACAGTGTTGTAAACTTAAAGCGCAAGTCTTCTTCTCTGCCTTCCTCTTTTTTATATAAAAAGTCAGTAATGAATCTATGGCTTCTGATTTCTTTGCTAAGTTCTTTCAGTCAACTTATTCCTCTGGCTTCCCTCCAAAAATGTCTTATTCTTATAACCTTGTTTCCTTTGCGCTTTTCATTTCCCATACCTATCTTCTTGCTACTGTTAATTCATTACAAAAATCCTATTCTGCTGAGCCTGACAACATCCCGAGTTGTCCGATTTCTTATTCGCCCATGGCTAAAGCTTTTCAATCTATTCCTTGAATTTGCTGTTTCTCCGTCCCTTTCAAAAGAATCATTTATCCTTCCCCTCCACACAAAACTTGGGAGGTCTGATATATAAAACTATAGAAGCATTGCTAAACTATCTGCAATCATTAAATTGTTTTAAAAAATGATTACTTCGACTTTGCAGCAATTCTGCAATTCAATTATTTCCCCTTCGCGGCACGATTTTGTTAAGAGACAAATAAAAAAAATCTGGTAACAATTTATTATTTTGGAACGATAAAGAAACAGTTCAGGGGTCAAACCATGATCAAAATGGTATGGATTTTTAGTTTTGTTAGTTTAAAATTGACAACAAAAATCGGAATCCGAAATCCGGACACCCACAGTTTACAAATTTCAGATTTTAAATTAAATAAAAAAATTTTTAATTAGCAAGAAGGGAGCATATGATTTTATCCGAAAAAAATAAAAACTGATATTGCCGAATCAAATAATCAATCAAAGACAATCGATAACATTTTAAACTTTGAGAAAAAACTTTTCTATGGATTTCCAGAATAAACCATTTTCTTCATAGAAATTCTTCGAAAAAGCAATAGGAAAATGCGTAAGTAATTGTTATTCTCCAATATGTACACAATCAAATTCCCTAATTACTAGAACACACATCCCTTTATTATGTCACGCATTGAAGTGTGTTGAGGCTTCCCAATGCAAATTCAATTAACGCATTAGGCAGAAGATTGTGGAGAGGGGAAAGGCCACAGAGTACCGCGTGCTCACGGCAAGTAATGACTTATTATGTGGCCCAGTTCAGCCAGTTCAGAGACTCATTTAGCAGGCATTCTAGGCTGTTAATTAAAGGGAGTTCGGGTGTGAATTCAGTCGAATTCAGCTTGAGTTTTAGTTTGAGTTTGAGAGTCGGGCGTCACTTACATTGCAGGGTAGATAGGCGTGAGTTCCCGCTTGGCTAATTATTGTTTGGTAATCATCTATTGTTGGCGGCGGCTTCAGTGTTGTCTTCGGTGCAGGTCTGCGTGTTGTTGTTGTTGTTGTTGTTGTGGATGTTGTTGTTGTTGACTCCTCTGTTGCGATGGCTACCGTTGTTGCTGCCGCTGTGGTTGCCTCGATTGTTGATGTCGAGCCGTTGTTGTTGTTGTTGCTGCTGCTGGCTGGAAACAATGCATTGTGCTGCGTAATTTTGTATTTGTGCGCATCGAATTCCTGCTCCTCCACGTTTCTATTGCTCATAATCAGATTTGCTTGCAGCGCAGCCCTCACGCCCGGCACAGATGTTGCCCCGCGCTGCTGTCGATCGTTGCTGTCGTTGTTGCTAATGTTATTAATGTTGCTGCGGTTGGGCAATTCAGTTGCTGCCGCTGACGCAATTGCAACATGAATAGACAAATTCGCATTTGTTTGCGTTGCATTTGCAATTGTTGTCAGCGCTGCTGTTGCTGCTGCTATTGTTGCTGTTGTTGTTTGCTCCTCATTCGTTTTGGCAATTTGCGTTGTCGCCGAAATTAATGGCTGCGATTTTGCCAATGTCGCCGCTCTCTTTGATTGACTTCTATGAAATGTGCCGTCATTTATTCTGTCGCTCCTTAATATTGAGCCCGCCTGCAGGCCCCGCTCACCTAAGAGAAGGAGAAAGCAGAAGAGAAAACAGAAGATAGTAAGCAAAAGGCAGCAATAAATTAATGACTTTGTGTTTTGTTTTCAGCCAGCCGTTTAAGCCGCTTACATATTTCAAATGCCCTGATCCCATTTATCTAATATGCCAAGCAACAATTAAAGCGATTTAGGGCCGGCTATTTTAATTCAACGCATACAGTTCAATAAATTAATCTGCATTTGCTATTGACGAGAACACGGCGTTCATTCACGACCCTCTCCAACTCCCGCTCTATGACACTCTTCCTTTGAATTACAACAATTTCGAAATTAATTAGCTAATTACCGCCAAGGACGACCAGTAAGTGGACTTTGTATTGATTTGCATAATTTAGGTAAGCACAGCAGACAGGACACTGGCCGCAGGCCAAGGCGGCGGGTCCCTACAAAAGGCCCGTTTAAATCGAAGCATTAAACTTCTTTAAAAAGTGTTTTTTGGGGTAGGGATATCCCAGCCTGGTAACCGTTATTTAATCATTGAAAGCCGTACTCTTAAGTCATAGTTGATTTTGTTTTTGATCTAATTAAAATTATTTACTTAAGCGAGTCCCTCAATTATATCATTAACATATTATACAAAATAAATTGGCTTAATTAAAGATTTCTATTCAAGGAAAATCAGTTATGTGAAATAGATGTCTTTTATATATATTATGGAATGTTGAAATTTTTAAAGCGGAAACTTAAATAGCGAAACCAAAAGTCTGTTTGTAAAAAACTCAGTTTTAAATTCAAACTTTCTTTAACTTTAAATAGTTAATTATATTAAATATTATAATATTAATATTAAATTTAAAAACATTAAAGCCATGTTACCCAGCTGGCTTATAGTATAAACAAACTAACGTTTAATACAAGCTGCAGATTATATACAAAAATATATTGAAGTGTTCATTACCCATACAGAAAGGGGTGCCTACTCTTAAGTAAAATGAATTGCATTAAGATATAAGCAATTGGTAATAATTTATGCACCTTTGACATTTTTTCGGTACCTTGCATATTGAGGGGCGTAGCTGGCGCTGCAACTGCGCGTAAATTTGCTAAATGGATGCCATAAATTTTGTAATGAAACTTTTGGCCAGAGCACCACTGCAAAAAGTACAACAAAACTAAAGAAACAGGGAAAGCGAACGAAACAAAATTATGGCATGAGTTTTCTGTGATTTCTTCAATTTAATTAATATTGAGTAAAATTTTTAATTTACTGCCGAGTGCAGAATTCAAAAATTACATACTCAAAAAACTTTGTAAGAAGTTGCATGCGTTGCACGCGTCGTATGAGCAATATTGCGGCCTTGAGGGCATAGTACAGTTATTTCTCGTTAATTAAGTAATGCGCTGCGGAAAAGCCAACAGCCTCAACAAATTGGCAGTTATTAAGAGTTCGCTATAAGGACGAACTCCTAACCCAACTATCTCAATCAAGACGAGACTTTACAGCAGCTCCAAGTGCTTCCAATAAATGCAAAACTCGATGGGCGTCTTTTACGAGCCGCAATTCAAGGGTGTATGTGTGTGTGTATATGGGTGTTGGTGTGTGGCCATGTTATCATGTTTTATGTTTATGCGACGTGTACGTGCAATAAAGATAAAGCGATTTCATATAAAAAACTTTTTAATTGCCTGCACTAATGATGCACTGCAAAAACTTGATCATAATAATAATTATAATAATAATAATCAAGTTGCCCAAAATACCACGCACCACTTCAGCTGTGCAAGCGGCCAAAAAGTTGATCCATACGCTACAAATAATTAAATATAATACTTGTCTAAAACTAAATTTTGGATATAATTAAAGCAAAACTTTAAACATGTTATACAAATATGAAAATAGTATAAATTTAATTTAAAATTAATTTCTCTTGAATGAAATATAAATTTTAAATCTTGTATATTTTTATTTGGTAACTGACTTGATCGGAAATGCACATATTTATTATTAATGCTATATGTATTATGTAATTTATGGTTTCCTATTTAGACACATTAAGTTCTTTCTAATCTCCAAGCCTAAATACGAATTTCTTGGCTTGATTCATGGAATGTGACCCACGGTGCGTGGTGGGCTGCCTCAACTCATTAACCACAAGAAAGTTAAGGACCAAACAGCTGTCGAGCTGTGCGAGTTCAAGCCGTATAAAAGCGAAACATGAATATGCTGCGATATACGGAGTAGGTGGGGGCGGTGGCGTGTGGCAGGACAGCGGCAACAAACGAGGCAAGAACAAATCAAAACAGCGTAAAAAAAGGAGATGCGAAACTGCAATAAAACAAGTGAATTACGCGAAAGAGACGCGCAAGGCACTTGGCGGAGGGCGCAAAAAGAAAAACAGAATAATAAAGCGGGAAAATTAAGAAAAATATCACTTTGGACGGGCGGCGACAGCAGCAGCCGCCGCAGCTTTAAAGTATGCAACGAAAATTTGCCTAATCTCTGCGCGCCAGAACAGAGCCCAAGCAACAAACTAAAAAGTTATAAAAAGTCAGACACACACACACATAGCGCACGCAAATTGTGTACAAAGTAAAATATAAAAAGATAAAATGACAGCCGCAGTTGCCGCGCGCCAAGCTGTCTGCGCGCCTGCCACACTACTTGCCTCATCGGTGGCGGCAACTTGCATAATGAGGCTCGACCAAGCGGCAAAGGCGACTCACTGACTTGCTGCCAGACAGCTGAGATTGGGATTGAGCTTGAGTCTGGAGTAGAGTATTTTGAGAAAGAGTCTGAGATTGTAGCATCAAGTGAGTTTCAGTCTCATCATGCAGCATCTCATTGACTTTACTACCCCAAGCATTTTATAAACGTTACGCACACACACAGTGAAAGTAGTGCTTACTGAAATTAACCAGCTTAACCCCGTGGGTACTTAACGTCGAGTTTACCAATAAAATCATCCCATAATGCGCCCCAACACACATATTTCATTAGCCCACACTTGACAACATAATTGATTCCATTGGGAAACCTTGAAATTCTGTGAAATTCAAACCAAAAAGGAAATTTAAATAAACTTTAAATAAACCAAATGAGTACACAATTTTAGCATAAATATTTTTCAAAAATAATTTGAAAAAAGTTTTTTAAATTTTCATATGAAAACCTTTACAAATCAAAATATATAACTAAATAATTGTATATACAATTTTTCTAATGTTAAAAAATAATATTTGAAGTCTCAATCATAAAATACCAAAACAAAAAAAAAAAACAAAAACAAAACTAAATAAAAAACACGCATCATAAAAATTAAAAGAATTAATTAAGAATTGAGAAAAGTCTGTTGCAATTTTTATTTTTAAAGTGCTATATTTATTTTAAACTCAAAACTAATGTTGTGCATTGTCTGTCTGCTTTAATCTCAATCATAACAATTCAGGACCTGCTTGTGGACCTTTTAACCCGTCAATTGTAGCTTTTTAGCCATTGTCCTCTTTCTTTTTAAATACAATTTCCACTTGAGCACATACAAGAGATTTCCAAGCACATGATTTTCTTTTATGTGTAATCTCAACGCTGTCGACGCTCCACCGTTGTGTTTGTCTGTCCCGTTCCTTTCAATTTCGTTTCGTTCCGTTTTGTTTCCCTCCGCTCCCGCTGACAACAGTTCGACACTTTTCCTAATTATGATGGGCATGTTGTTGAGTTAAGTTGAGCCGAGTTGAGTTGAGTTGATGATGAAAATTGGGGCTCGCCCAGGGGCTGTTACTGGGCGTGGGCTGGTCATGGTCATGTAATCTCAACTCAACACCACAGAGCCGGACACTCGCTCATCAAATGGCTGTCGAGATGGCGCTAATAATGATGACGGGCGCCGCCCCAACACCATAACACCCCAGCACCCCGCAGCTGCCGGCTCCAACCGTAATTTGTGTAATAATTGCGCCTAAGCGTTTAAGTCGAGCATGCCAGTTGGGCGGCTAACCAGTGGCATCTCGTGGGAGCTTCTCTCGTCCGACAGGCTATGGCAGCCAAGGAGGGCAGCAGTCAAAAAGCCAAATAAAACAACAATGAAGAATGGCGGCCAAATGCCTGTGGCCGTGGGCAAGCGAATGAGTTAGTTACTCGCAAGTGCCTGGGAACACTTTAGTCCTGGGACTACTGAGGCTCGGTGGGCTGCCAGGGGAGGTGTTGGGGCCTGCCACAGTCAGTTTGTTACAAGAATTCAATGGTGCTCGACTTGCTGCAGAATTTGATTAAACAAAAGTAAAAGTTTTCATCTCGCTCGCCGAGCAGCAGCCACTTTCTGCCGCTCGCTTTTGTTGTTCTGATTGTCCGACTTGGTCGCAATTTTCCACTACTCTTTCTCTTTTTCGCACTCGCATTCGCTATATATGTGCTTGTGTACAATTGTTGTTCTTGTTATGAGTTTTGTAACTGGCTGCTAGGCCAATTGTAGTCAGAACTGTGGCTGCTCAACAAAAAAAAAAAAAAAAAAAAAAAAAAAAAAAAAAAAAAAAAATAGTTTTATATGGAAAAAAAAAAAATAAAAACACTATAACGTACGCTAATAGGACAGAGGCATAATTTGGTCAATTGTGCTGAATCAAAATACTTCAAAATAATACAAAAATATTTAAAACATTTATTTTAAGTTTGTTATAAAGGAATATTTGAGTTGTAATTTCGTATTACCTGTTTATCAATAAAAGTAACTTTATTCAATTTCATGAAATTAACTAGATTTGATAGTCAGGTTAAGAAGCAAAAATAAATTTTTTTAGTCAAGGAGATACCATTTAATATAAAGAGTATGTAAATAAGTATTTCTTTACCAAAGTTTAGCACCCTTCTTACAATTTCGACAATACTTCATTAAAGAGCCTATACCCAAATCAAGTCAAATTTTCCAGCTTTTAACACAGTTGGCTCGCAGCCCCTTCAATTTTAAACATGTTGCTACAACTTTTTTTTGTGTAACTCTTGTTTCTTACTTCTACGGGAAGTGCCCAAACGTTTGATTAAGTTTACCGTATTGATGAAAACGATGAGGGTATGTTTTTTGCGTTTTCGCATTGCCATTTGAAATTTTAATTACCCTCCATTATAATTATTTACTTTTTTAGGGAGTGCATTTGAAGGGTTTCTTTTTTGCAACTTTATTGAAGAGTGCAACTTTTCAATGGAATTTGGGAAATCTCGAAATTCGGCATTTTTCAATTATTGTAGTTGAAGACTGCAGTTTAACAGAGTATATTACTATTATAGAACTGGGCAAATATTTAATTGAAGTCTGCCAAAAATTTAAACCTAAATGTGTTGAAATACGTTTTGAGATCAAAGCAATCTTAATATAATAGAATCGATAGACAATCACTTTCAAGGTGAGATAAATATTCTTCTACAAAAAATTTTTCTAAAAATTACTTAAAATAACAAACAATCAATAACAAAATAAATATAATAAATCTCTGAATTCTAAGAAGTTCTTACTGATATATATAGAATTATGTTAGAACTATTCTCAGCTATTATTTTTTATTTGATATACCATTTTCTTCCTGTAATGAACATGTCTACCATATTACTTAATTTAGTACTTTAAATATCTAATATCTAAAATAATATTTTTTACCAGCTCTCAAACCAGAAAAATGGTTGAAAATATAAGAGAAAGAAAGAGTCTGTAAAATTAACCACAACACAAAAAAATGCCATCAAATCTGTTCCCCAACCCACATCAAATAAACATTATTATTATTATTGCCAAGCAGTACGTACAAAGAGATACCTATCTAAAAGTGAGAAGCATTTGATATGCAGCAAAATGTAAATAAAATAAAATTTGATATTATGCAAACTTACCCGCTGTGGCGCAGTGGACCAGCTGAGGCTGAATGCTGAGGGCGAGCACTAGGCAAAGGCGGAGGCGGAGGCTGGAGATAATCGGGAGCTGGGAGCGCATGTTTGCCGGGGCTCTATCCAAAAAAATTTGCAGGCAAATTAATAATCCGTGTGCTCTACTCGACCGCCGTCTGCCACCGAAATCCGCTTAACTGGGTCACATGTGCCGGGTGGCCGACTGCGAGTGTGGCTGGAGCGGAGCTGGCGTGGAGAGCTGGCACACGAGCTGCTTAGCCGCATGCAGCTGCGGGCAATGCGCAGCGTTTTCTATCTACTTACAGCTGCTATTGATATTGCAGTTGTTTCTTCTTCTCCTTGCTGCTACTTACTAGGTTTGGTTTTAAGTCTGTCCAGTGGCTATGCTAATGTGGTGCTACACCAACTATTGCTTTCTTGGTGTTGCCCTGTTCTTTTCGCAAACAGTTGCGAACTTGGCATAATTCACAATTGCAGTCGACCAGATGCCACAGCTACAACAAAAACAACAACAACAAGACATGAAAAACCCAAGTACAACACGTGGCAAGTTTAAATATTCCCACAATGCTGCCCTTTTACCATTTTATGGCAACGTTTTGCGCAAAATCCTGCTTTGATATGTTTGTGGGAGTTTGGGTTAACTTATGTGGCCAGCAGCATTAGTTCAGCAGGGCGTTCCAACAAACCTTAACGTCGATTTAAGTAAGCTAAAATATTTCGAACGCGGGTTGTGCTAACAAATTTTAATTTGAATATTAAGTAGCTTTGGAGAGTTGGGAGTTTTGCAAAAGTCTGTACACAAACTATTTAAAGCACAGTTGGCTTGTAAGTTTATGTGGCTGCCAAGAAATCAGTTTGTAAACAATTTTTAGTCATCAGCTTGATAAAAATTTTGAAAGTTGTGCTAATTTTCATAAGCTGCTATATTTATGGGCATGTTATGCTATAGTTATAGGCAACTATTAAATATGTACGTGAAACAGTTTCTTGCACGAAACTTTGTACCGAAATCTTAGGTCAGCAAATACTTAAGATCTAACAACAATTGTAATAGAAGCTTAAAAGTTTGCAAAGTTTGCCGGCTGTGTGCACGTTAGACAAGTAAATCTGTACTTATGAGCGCTAACTAACAATTAAAACAATTTTCCACAATCACAAGCTCATGTTCTAATGTATTTTCCAACCATTTTCTTAATAGCTCTTAAGAGTATGATATGCTAATTCAAATTACGCTCTTGTTTTACAATTCAAAGCTGAAATACTTCAAATATTTACACAAGTTTGCTTGTCTAAACAAATGCCAAAGTCATTTGCGTTTTGACTTAAAATATTGTTGATTGCGCTGAAAAGTATGCTACAAAACGCGGATTGCTGGCGAAAAAGCTTTCGGGCACACATGAGGCTACTTCTAAGTGTGTGTCTTTGTGTGTGTGAGAGTGTGTGTGTGCAGACATTCCATTTTGGCCCGCTGCTGCTGTTACCTCATCTTTCTTTTACGCTCGAGACTATTTGGCATTAACGAAATTTATTTATGCGGGTGTTTAGTCGGGCGTAAAAGGTGTACATATGGCCAGGCAAACACGCCCGCACACACAAACGTACACACACTCCCACACACACACACACGGGACAGACAGAACTTAGCAATGCACGACACGCGCTCACGAATTGAAAGGATTTGGTTGCCTTCTGTTGAGTCTTGTCTGCGTTGCCAGGAGCTGGGCCTGAGTTCGGTTTGGAGCCTGGGCTTGAGTCGGGGTTTCGCTTTCAGCTTGTGCGGCGAATAATGATTTAAATGCCTTTTGTCTTCGCCATAGCCAGCAACGGGAAGGCGGGCAATGGACTTTGAGAAATGCCAGCCATACATAAGTAATGGCAACCGGTTACCAACTGGCCCAATGAAGCGTTAACGCAAATGTTAAACAAATGTAATGTTCTGGCCGAATGAATTGTATGCATTAAGGAGCTGCCTCAAGCTGCTGCAGCTGCTGATGCTTGTTGTTGTTGTAGTTGATAACGTAAATAATACTAAATTGATTGCACAAACAAAACAGCAGCGGAAGTGTAAATGATTTAACACAAATTCTTGTTGCTCTCTGTGACTCTTCTTTCAGCTTCTGACTGCTGTTTTCTGCTTCTTCACTCTTCCTCTTGTTGTTGTTGCTGCTTTCACTACGGCAAAGCAAACAGCTGAGAACGGAAGATGAAATTTGCTGGCCGCCGAACCGGAAACAGAAAATTTTGCGACTTGTAATTTAGTTTATTGTTCGGCTGCTTTTTATAAATATACATAACATATAGTCGAGCATATGTAATATATTTTTACTTTTCTTATATTATTATTAATAACCAATAATTTTTTAAACTTTTTGGGTTTCTTATACATATATTTAATAATATAAAATAAAATAATAATAAAATAAGAAAATAGAGTTGACGCGTATTCTGTTCTTTTCTTTGATATAAATTCTTAGCAAATCAAGTAAAATAAAACCAGCAGTTGGGAAATTTCTTTTGAAAAATACATATACATTCATTATTATTCCATGTCATAAATTGTGTTTTATTTGACTTTATTTTTGATTGATATTTCGACAAAAAATGTTTAACTAAAATAATTTATTTAAAATATTTTTAAAACTTAAATGTTTAGAAATGATCTTTTTTATAAATTATATTAACTAATTTGCTTTGTAACTAAAAATTATTTTATTTTTAATTTTTATTTATGATATTTTATAATTCAAAATCATTGTTAAAATGAATATATTTTTCATTATTTCCAGTTTCTACTTTCAACTCCTTTATAAATCTCACAAGATATGCTCTAATTGCGGCTGACAACTTTTCGAGAAATTGAAGTTGAAATTATGCACAACATCGGATAATAATATATTTAAATATTTAGTAATATATTTATTTCAAAAGCAGTTTTATATTTTACACATTTACATCTCAGTTTTTCACATAGATACTATACGTTTAGTTTTAGTCACAAAAACGTTTATTTACCATATACAATTGTCACTCTTAATATTTAATGTCACATAATTAAACTTAATTACAGTTGTCTACATACATTAGTTGTGTTCACACTATATTCACTTGTTCAGTTCACCGAGTTTGTCACTCGACTTGGTTCTCACCAAACAACGCGCGAAACGATGCGCACGCGACACCGGCTAAAAGTAGACTAGACGAAGCGCCAATGACAACGAAATGTTGAAGATGCTGCTCTGTTAATGTAACAGCTGTAAAGATGTGAGAGCGAGCAGACGAGAGCGAGAGCATTGCTTACATTACCTGCGAGTAGGAATTGCGGTGCTGTTAACCAACAGACTGCACTGAGCGGGAGAGTGCGAGCCAACAGCTTTCGTTCATGTTAATTGGGCAAGTTAAGTTGCGCGCATAAATGCAATTGTTGTGCTCAAGTGAAGCAGTTTTGTTTACGCGTGTGTATTTAACATTTCAGTGAGTTGGCTCGTTAAGATTTTAACAGCGTACACGTTTAGTCGTTCTGTTAGCTCTCAAGCGGGGCAATTCAAATGACTTTATCATAGTCATAACGACAATTAATGCCAGCTGAATGCTTGGGCAATTTACGAAAACAGATTGCAAGCACAAAACATATAAGCACTTACAGCCGCTTAACAGTGCGATAACATAATTTCTCATTAACGTCAAGCGGGCTCCACAATGGAGTCGCATAGACCCAATAGAACTGTTTGGGAACCCAACAAAAAAAAAAAAAAAAATGAAAATGACAACAACAAAAGCCGAATGCAAACGAAACTAGGACACACGCAGGCAGCAACAACAACAAGCAGCATTGAAAACGTGCACAAGGATAAGCATAATATGCCAGCGCACACAGTAAAAGGGCAGCTAAAAAGAAAACAAAATACCAAATTATTATGCAGGCCATAGATGTCGCCGCGCCAGAAGAGAAAGGGGAAATTATGGTGATTTGAGAACAATGCATTAGAGTGTGAACGGGCGAGAAGTGAGCGGGTGAGCGGGTCGAAGCCTTTGCATAAAATTCAATTTGTCGTGTGCAGCAGCCATGAATATGCCGCACAGTGGAGCTTAAGCCGCTGCCTGCAGCTGACACTAAAGCCCACATTTCGCTGTCCCTCAATCTGTCTGCTGGTAGTACATAGCACATCTCAGTCCACACACTCGCCCTTGCACTCTTGCTCTCTCGCTTTTCGCACAATTGCAATTGATGTTATTGTTGCTATTGCCGTTGTTGCAGCGACTGTGGCGTAACATATGCGCGAAATTACTTACGAGGCGTCGCTGTCGCTGTCGCTGTTGCTGTCGCTGTTGCTGTCACGGGCAGCAGCGTTCTGGAACTGGTTCTGGTTCGGCTGACGCTGGCTTGTAAAACAATGGCTGCACACAAGACACATGCAGTTATTAACAAACACTCAAATGCACACACACACACACACATTTGTAAAATTGTGTATAACATTTTCAACAGCTAAAACGATTGTCCACATTGTTGGCAAATTAAAAACTTTTCAGCTTTTATTTTCTGTTTTCTTTTTTATTTTCTTTTCTATTTTTTTTCCCGACTCTTTGCAGTAATAATTATCGAGACCCTAAAACGTTTGCCATAGCCACAGCTGAAGTGGCCCATTATGTGGCATCAAATGAATGATAATCAGCCAACTATATAGGACCCGAGGGGCGGGCGTGGGGCTTGGTTTTCGTTTTGTTTGTCATATGCTTGGCCACAGCATGCCCAAAGTTTTAACAGAGTTTGCATGAAAGTGTGTGTGTCTGTGTGTGTGTTGTCCTGTTTAAGCCAGTTCAAGTGCCATAGAAGTTTTTAAAGTGCTTGAGTGTGTCGCAAATATTACGCATACGTCATGTGTGGCAAGGACTTTCCTGGTGTTTTTGTTACGTTTAACTTGTTGACAACATTGTCTAAATATGTATTCTATATATTATTTTATACGTTTATTTTTAGCAAATCTTCAGGGTAAAATTAATTTGGATTAAAAAAAAATTGTCTTTATAAAATTATGAATATATTCGTTTTTATTGAGCAAAATACCGACTAACATTACCTCATCTTTAAAATAGTCTGAACTCGTTTTTATATTTCATTAATTTTTACAACAATTTTTTAAATTTAAGAGACAAAATTCTTACCCATAATTTGTGATTTAGCCTTAGTTTGGTTTGGCTTACCTCATCATTTATGCTTTAAGTGCCTTACATTCCATAACTTTTTACACAAGTATAAAATATTTAATGCGATTCTTGTGGTCACTCATCTCGAGTAATTTTTGCTCTCTCCATTTATAAAATACCTTTTCACAAGAGCAGCACTCTGGCCTTTTTATTCAATAGCACTCAATTAAGTTGCTCTTGAGTGTGGGAATTTCTGGCCTTTTCTTGCTGCGTACAACTTTTGCACACCTTTCACTTTTACAAGTCATTAATCACAGAAACAGCAGCGCGAATGGAGGCAAACTTGAAGAACAAGAAGAAAGAAGAAAAAAATTAAATTAAAAATGCGTAAAGATGCGTGAGAGATAAAAGATTTTGAGCTCGAATGCGCTCGGCGGACTTAATGCGATTAAAAGGGACAAACGCTTTTGCGATTACAAAGATAATCAAATGAAAATCGAAAACAGAAAACGGCAGCACAAAAAAATGTTACAAGAGAAAAAAAAAAAGAAAAACGAAGAGCCTGCAATTAGGGTAAAATGAAGTTGCAATCGGGCTCGACATTATCTGCACTTTAATTAAGTTACGGCTTAGCCGGACAACGTCAGCGAATATTACGTATACGTACTGGTGACTATGGCAACTGCCGACATTCCCGTCTGCCTTTTGGGGGCCAAACGCAAACAATTCACGATGCACGACAATTAATTGTAGCTGGTTGCGAGCCGGTAAACACAAAGCTAAGCCCCCGACCGCAACGGCGACATGACGACAACTACATAGATTGCGATTACGCCGGACAAACAAATCGCCGCAGCCGGATGAGCAGGCACAGCTCGCTAAAACTGCAATTGAAAGCTGGCAAACTGAAAACAGAAGCTGCAACTAAACAACTAAAACAGCAACAACAGCTAATAACTGCCAAAGGCCAGGCTTACTCAATGCCTGCCCCAGCTGCGTCTGCTGCACATAAATCGTGTGGCAACCAGGATGTGCGGCATGCATCGTAGCTCCGGCGAAAATTTCAACCAAGAGATAAACGCAATTAATTCAAAATTTATTCGATGCCATTGAGAAAGACGACATGGCCCAGAGCAGCAGGCTGGACAAAAATTTTGTTGTTGATGTTGTTGTTGTTGTTGTTGTGTATTAGCTCCAAGTGGAATGTGACAGCATCAACGAGTCGAATGACAGCAATACTAGCCAGCCAGTTAAACGCTTGTGTCTACGGTCATGAAATCATAGAAATCTGAATACCCTGACTACCCTGCTGCCCCCTTGTACCCCCTACAGCAGCTGTCATTTATGCATGATAACTGATTGATCTGGCACTCCACAGTGCTTCACTTCAAGTGATGCAACTAAACGCTGCATGAGTGTTCCAGACGGTGCATAAACACGTTGCATGTTGCAGAAATCAGCATTCAGATGGATTTTCAACATTTGTATCTTCTCAACTGCTGACATATATTGGCATTTCAGTAGGTTAATCGGTTACTGCACTCGACAGTGTAGACCTTACAAAAATATATTTTTAATATTAGTTTAGTATCAAAGATGTAAATAATTAATATAAAATCTAATTAAATTGTTAAACAATTTCCAACATGTGTAATATAACTATGCCCAACACAGCAATAAATAGTTTAAATAGTTGATTTTAGCTTGCATTTTAGGTTTTTGTATTTTCTAGTTCAAATAAATGAAATTCCTCATTCGTTTTACACTTTATATCTTTCTTATTTTACATTTTAACTTTTATTTGAATTTATGCTATGATTTTATATTCTATTTTCAAGCAATTTTTAACATTTGAAAAAAAAAAACGCATAAAAACAATTACTTTCCCAAATCGAATATAAAATTCCAATTCATTGTCAATTCAGTCCGGTAAGCGTTACCCCGCATCCTCAAACCCCCTGTAAACTTGTAAGCTGCATGTAAGTAGCTTAGATACAGTTCACAAATGAATGACAGTGTAAATGTTTCACAAATCCACAACTACCCCCGCTCCCCTTGCCGCACACAGGCAGTAACAATTACACATTTGTACTTTCGGACTGATATTCCCCTCGTGGGGCAATTGGATATCATTAATGTGGTTAAACTGTATAACCCTCTGCTGTCAGAGACTGCTTACTGGACCGAAACGGAATCTGGTTTTTAAGCCCCTCTATACGTGTATTTGTTAACGTGTGTGTGTTTGTATTTGTCTGTGTATTGGGATGGGACGTTCTGTGTAAGGGTTTTGGACAACAGACATGTTCCAAGTGCCAAAAAAAAGTCTGGCCAACATTTTTGCCTCAACTCTGGCTTTTATTTTCCTTTATTTTTTTCTCTTGTGTTGGTTTTCATGTAGCCGCAGGTTCGGACAGCCATTGCAAGAAGAAGAAAATTTACCACAGTACAAAAATACAAAAAAATACAACTCGACTCTGTTGCTCCATTTGCAACATTTATGCTGTGTGCTCTCGGTGTGTGTGTGTGTGGAAGGTCATTTTATTGTTTCCAGTCAAAATGGTCAAATGGGAATTTGTTTTTAGTCAGTTTTTATACTTGTTCTAAAGTGAGAAAAGTGTATATTGGGTTAGTGAAATGTACGTCCGTCAGACTTGAAACTTGGAACATATCTTCGGCGGAAACTGAGTTAATATCTGTTAGGAACGGTCACTGGCAGGATGGTTTACTTTAATTTATTTTTATCTCCCTCAGCTTTAAAATTTATTTGAAATCGAAAGTTTTCTCACATATTATTGACGACATCCTCCAAAGATCTTACGAGTATTTTTTGAATAAAAAACGGAACATTTTATTGCGCGTTTTCGTCTCTTTTAAGCTGTTATAACATTGTAAACGAGTATTGCAAAGTCGGCTACATCCAACGGCAACGTTCTTACTTGTTTAGTGATTTGCTTTTGTGCGTTGCGATTTGCCTATAGCTTTAGATTGAGCTGTCGAACATGTTATTGGGGATTGGGCCGTAACGGAAACCCAGTAAAGCCAGAAAGCGCCAGAGATTGCTGGCATATCAAGCTGTATAAAAGTTGTGGAAGAGAGTAAACCGAATGATTAGAATAATCGCCGTTGGTGTTTGGCTGACTTTCTCTAACACCCAAAAGAATCGAACCAAGTCGAATTCAGCGTTGGCTCATAAAATTTGCAAGCTTTCAATTGTCAGTCGTGCCAGTGTTTAAAAAATTTACATTGCTTTCGCAAGGGAGGGCTTGGGAGAGAGGAAAAGGGTGCTGAAGGCCATTTTGTGCATTTTTGTCCAAAGGGTCGATTTGGGCAGCCCGACGCTTTTGGCACCCTTGGGCACAAAAGGGTTAAATATAGCACAATTTATTTATATATGGACATTTGTTAATGCTAAGGCCAATAAATATTTTTCTATGCACACAAATTTAAGAATAATCCGTATTAACTTTTGCAAGCCGAAGTTTACATGGTTCAAGAGCTATAGAGCCTGAACTGACTAATTAAATTTAATTATTGGCAATTAACAATTCGAATTTCGGGAATTGCTCGAAAGTAGCTCAAAGTTTTTCCAAACACAGCGAATTTTATTCAGTTGCTTACGGCTTCTGCCCACTCCCAATTTTTGGCGGTTGCTTGGTGCAGCGGGCGTCCTCCGGCAGGAGCTGGCGTTATAATTAATTTTCAAACTCAGCCATGTCTCATGGTAAAAGTCGAGTGCGTGGGGGGCATGGTTGGGGTACTTTTTGAGAGTTTGTTTATACAGCAAATGCCACCGCATTCGCATAATTTTATTCTGATTTCATTGTCGCGAACGAGCTCCCGAAATTTGTGTAGCTTGCAAATTATGGGGTTTAAGGGTTGGGGCGGGAGTTGTTGAAAAAGATATATTATAAATGTGTCTGTAGTGCCACTTCTTGCAATTTATTTAAAACTGTCCAAAACGGCAAATCGTAGATTTGTTTTGGTCCGTACAAAGTGGAGTTTAAAGAGAGGAAAAATCTTCCTTCAACTAAGTTTATTCAGTTTATTTAATATATTTAACAATGTGAGATTTATAAGAATACATATGTAGAGCATATTACATTCTGGGTACACCCAAAATTTTCTCTATTTCACAGAGTCGATCTAGAACCTCCTGGTTCCGAGCTCTTTGATCCCTCAACTTATCCCCTATTGTATCCAAAGTAGCTGCAATGGCTAACAAGGACAGATCCGTCGTATTCAGGTCCCTGCGCGTCGGTGAGATCTTTGCCACAGGCACAACGGCAGATGGATCTCCATCTTGACTGGGTGATGCAGCTGTTGCACCTGAAAGAGAGCCGCATTAGGAAATGCATTAGATAGATGACTCTCCGCACCTGAATTCACAATTTCTGCAGATGCCTCCGATTTGGGAAGTGCCTCCCCACCTGCAACTGAATCAATCGGAACTTCAGTTTCCGCTGCCGGTAAAGGAGTCTCATCAACGGGTGATGGAGCTGCCACTGCATCTGCAACAGGACAAGGAGTCTCCACTGCAGCGATGAAAGTCACCGCAACGGGTGTTGGGGCTGCCACTGGCTCTACCACGGATATTGGAGACTCCACAAAGGCTGCTGGGGCTGCCTCTGGCTCTACCACGGGTAGTGGGGTCACCACAGCGGGTGCTGGGGATATCACTGGCTGTGGCTCCGGTATTGGAGACTCCACCACGGGTGTTGAGGCTGCCACTGCTTCTACCACGGGTACTGGCGTGTCCACAATACGGGCTGCGGCTGCCACTGGCTGTGGCTCCGGTAGAGGAGTCTCCACAACGGGTGCTGGGTCTATCACTGGCTGTAGCTCCGGTGCTGGAGTCTCCACAACAGGTGCTGGGGCTACCAATGTCTGTGGCTCCGGTATTGGAGCCTCCACAACAGATGCTGGGGCCTCTGCAACAGGTGCTGAAGCTCCCACTGGCTGTTGCACCGATACAGGAGTGTCCACAATGGGTGCTGGTGCTGCTACAGGCACTACCTCTGGGCCTGCCACTGGCTGAGGCACTGGTACAGGAGTCTCCACAACGGGTTCTGCGGCTATCACTGGCTGTGGCGTCAGTATTGGAGCCTCCAAAGCAGGAGCTGGGGCAGCCACTGGCTGCGGTACTGAAACTGAAGCCTCCACAACGGGTGTTGGAATCGCCACTGGCTCTACCACGGGTGCAGTCGTCTCCAAAACTGGAGCTGGGGCTGCCACTGACTGTGTCTCCGGTATAGGTGTCTCCACACCGGGAGTTAGGGCTGCGACTGGCTGTGCCACTGGAATTGAAACCTCTACCACGGGTGTCAAGGTCGCCACTGGCTTTTTAACAAGTACAGTGTTCTCCAAAACGGGTATTGGGGCATCCACTGGCTGTGGCTCCGGAGCAGGAGTCTCCACAACGGGTGTTGGGGCTGCAACTGGCTGAGACACTGGTACGGAAGCCTCCACAACGGGTGCTAGGACTACCACTGGCTGTGGCTCTAGTACAGGTGTCTCCACAACAGGTGCTGGGGCAGCCACTGGCTGTGGCACTAGAACTGAAGCCTCCACAACGGGTGTCGGGGTCGCCACTGGCTCTACCACGGATGCAGGCGTCTCCAAAACGGGAGCTGGGGCTGCCACTGGCTGTGCCTCCAGTACAGGTGTCTCCACATCGGGTGTTGGAGCATCCACTGCCTGTGGCACCGGAGCAGGAGTCTCCACATCGGGTTTTGGTGCTACCACTGGCTGTGGCACTGGTGCAGGAGTATCCACAGCGAGATCTGGGGCTGCCACTGGCTGTGGCTCCGATACAGGTGTCTCCACAAGGGGTGCTGGGGCTGTCACTGGCTGTAGCTCTGGTATAGGAGTATCCACAACGGGTTTTGGGGCTGCCACTAGCTGCGGCTCTGGTACAGGAGTTTCCACAGTGAATGCTGGGGCTGCCACTGGCTGTGGCTCCGGTACAGGAGTCTCCACAACGGAAGCTGGGGCTGCCACTAGCTGTGGCTCTGGTATAAGGGTCTCCACAACGGATGCTTGGGCTGTCACACTTTCTACCACGGGTACTGGGGTGACCACAACGGGTGTTGGGGCTGCCACTGGCTGTGGCTCTGATACAGGTGCTGGGGCTGTCACTGGCTGTAGCTCTGGTATAGGAGTATCCACAACGGGTGTTGGGGCTGCCACTGGCTGTGGCACTGGTGCAGGAGTA
>SCDY01000457.1:0-60048 GCA_004143825.1 Drosophila micromelanica
AAAAAAAAATTTTTCAAAATGTAGAATTGCGAGTTTACATTTTTAATCGATTGTATTTGCCATAATTAGCTTAAAAAACAACATTTAAGGTGATTCTGAAGGGGTCAAAATTTTGGTCAAAAATCATGGTGAGCTGGTCATGAGCGTTGGTGGAGGTGAGGGTGTGAGTGGGAATGGGGGTTTGTCGCCGAAATTTTGTGCCGATCTTTAAAGGCGGTGGCCAGTTATCTACGGGCGCATCCCAAAATCGTTAACACTTTATCTGACGCGGGTACACACGAGTATATATCCAAAATTTCAAGTCTCTAGCTTCAAAAGCGGCGGAAATAATTGCGTTCATACGGACAGACTGACAGCAAGACGGACATTGCACAAAACCAATATACTCTTTCACTTCGTGAACGAGTATAAAAATGTGTCAAAGTTATATCTAGTTTAAATTTATCAACTATAACTGAATATAATTATTTAGCTTAAATCAGCATAATAGCCAACATTACAGTTTGTAATTTAATTTCGTTGGTTTGACAGCATATTAATTTAAATTAGCCAGGCTGCGTTTTGAGCGTGCGATTTAATGCATAGACAACGTAATTAACGGGGCGCCTGCTGGACTCTGAATCACAATTTGAATTTCAATTAAAAGGCTCAAAAATGCGCACGATTGGACACAAAACGCACCTAAATCAAGCGCATCTGCCATAGCACCCTATCGCCCCATCTCCAGCTGACACCTGTCGCGATTGCGGCACCAGATTGGGTCACCCGAAAGGTAAAATTTGGTGTCGTTTTGCGTTTCACGGGCTGCGCGTAATTGCAAATGCTGAGCGAGATAGCATCAGTTCGCCGGATTTGGATCCAATTGGACGCTTTAAAGCAAATGCTTTTTGCGCACTTATTTCAAACATTTTCCCGGCCATTTGTCTATGTTTGATCCAAATCTGAAGCGAAACAGCTTAATGCAAATCAATTTGAATGAAGTCGTTTGAAATACTTGAATATCTCCATTCAAGCGACAGTTGTGCATTAAATAATTGAAAAAAAGAAATGCACTAACAGGGGCAGCAGATGGAAAGAGGAAGCGACAAATGCCTTAAGGTAAAGCGTTTGGCAACTTATCGGCCAACGCACACAGCAGCTTATGGGATGCTGTTAAGTATAGAGGAACTCAAAGCGATAATGTAATGTAAGGCAATTTGTGCCAATAAATCAAATTGCCGGAGCGACACGGCAAACTTGAGCCTGGGCCGTAAGGGAATAAGCGACGCACAGACATTTGTATTGTTGCTGATGCTGATGATAAACTAAATCAACGAAAATTGGCCTACGAGGTTAGGAGCAGTTTGAGTTATATCTCGGAAGCCAACGCGGCGTATGCGCAACATATCATTAGGGGCATATTAACGACGCCATCGTTCCCACAGCCCAACAACAACAATCTTCGTTGTCAGTTTCATCAAACAATGAGGCTTTGAGCTTTAGAGTATTGTGGGCCAGTAATAAGTAGGCGTGGCCTGTGTTCCGCCCATTGCGAAAGTTTTGCTCTGTCATAACAAGATGTTCTCCATTCTTTTGCTCAATGTTGATTCATACATAATTGCTGCCGCAAGTTTTATGATAGCTGTTTTTACTCTCGCGCCAAATAGTTGCATGTAGAGCTGTGAGCGTGCCGCTTCAGTGAACCGCAATTCAGACACTGAAACTTTGACAAGTCTACCGCAGATCTCATTGACTGCCGCCACCCGAAAGCCAAGTAACAAGTAGTTCGGGCCAACTTTCAAGCCATCTTATCTTTTGAACCGCATGCGAAGGCAGCGGCTTTTTTGTAGAAGAAGCTGTCTTGGCTATCTCTGTGGAAATGAATGTCATCTGCAGTCTGTGCAGCTGCCGCTTGGGAGTGGTTGAAACTGTGTGCACAGAATTAAAAAGACCAAATCAAATTTGAAGTTAATTTTCATTTCGCAAACACATGAAGTCATCAGTAGTTGCCTCTGAGCAACGAACGCATCTGACAAGCAGCTGGCAACAGAACGATAACGTTTTAGAATTCCAATGCATATGAGGAAATTAACAAAAATTGGGTTAAGTATATATTTAAGTAAAGAAATTATTAACACGAGTTAAGGCTGCGGGGCGCATATCGGAGTCAAGCATATATTCAACTTGTGGGCTTGTTTAAGTGCTCTTGGCCGCATTCAATGTGATTTAGTTGTGGTGCTATTGAAGTGTTTGCAACTGTGATAATTGCTGAACATCGTCACACATTTACACACTACGTTCACCACACACACACACACACGCACACACACACACTTGGAATCACCCATTTGATCTGCGCACATTTACACATCTAATGGATTTTTATACGCCAACAAGACGACGTGCCGCCATTTAATCTACACTCAATATGATTTCATTACGCAGCAGGAGTCAAACACACACACTCACAGAGGCTAGCATATTTGGTGTGCGCTTGTTTGTATTTATGCGCCATAATCAACATTATGAGAGCCTTGATATACCCTGCACCCATTAGATAAGGTTAAATATGAGAATGATTCGGCTTTGCAAATGTATGATTATAGATTTTTTTTCAATTTGTATGCATTTTAAATACACTAAAAAATAAATGAATAGACTATGATTATTCTCTAGAAAATATTGATTGTCATATAATACTGTGTTAGCCACAGGATAACTCATATTCTAGCACCCACTAGATGGACTTCAGCAAGCTTTCTTGTTAACATTGTAGTACTACTTACTAATGATGATGAAGTTGTGCTTAAATGCCCGAGCTCAGCCGGAACCGGCACTTGACACTAGCCATGCTGGCCAGTCCCGGATTATTCTACACTTGTAATGAAAAGTAATTTGCGCCGTATTCGCTTGATTGTGTGTATTTTGTTTGGTAAAACCGGCGCGAACAAAGGCCAAGCAACACATTCCGAAGATAGAGAATCATAATAATTGCGTACAAAATTAATGAACGTGATTCGGTGGCGAAAATTTGATTAAAGTGCTCATTAATTCCAATTGTGAGACAATTTGCGTGGGCGCAACGAAAATACCTCCTCCATACTAAGATTAATAAAATATGCGTGAATTATATTCAATTGAATCGAAATATGCACAAGGAATTTTAAGCATTTCGAGCACAAAGATATTTGTACGCCTGACAGGAAAACAGTATATATTTATGTTTGTTTATTGTTTTATAGCTTTATTTAATTTGTTTAATCGTTCTTATACATTTTTATTTTTAAATTTCAATATTGTATTCTGTTGAGAATTATGTTTCAATTCAATTAAAATTGTTCATGTGTTTTGTTTATTTAACTTTATTATTTCACTCGGTAGAGAAAAAGATAATTGATTACTTCATTGGAATCTGAGATTTGATTGGGTATTAAACAAGTCTTTGCCATTTTATCAAATAAGCAAAGTTTTGATAAAAATATTGTTATGGATATGCCAAAGTGGACGAACGAATATTAAATCGCATTCTCTGCAATTTAATTGAAATTGATAGCAAAAGGCAATTATTTTGATACATTTTTCATATAAACCAGCAATTGAGAAGTGAAACTGCAGATGGTCAACAAAATAATAGAGTTATGCATTCAAAGCAAATATTAGCTTGCAAAAAAAAAAATTATTTCCACAAAATGCTAAGAAAACATTATGAGCAATTTGATCAAAGCGAGGACATGTAAAGCTGCTTCAGGCAATATTTAAGTTCTGTCTATATGTTCAACAAGCAATATCGTGCTAAAAATCCAAAACTTGAATAGCAAAAAGAATGCGGAGGAAAGGATTTGCTACCCCGAGGCGCTCCAAGCAGCGCGGCAGGACAGGAGATTCGAGCTCATTATTATGCATGAAGTCATTGACAGTCTACCACCTGCAGGACAAAAGATAGACACATACACACACACACACACACACACACACACAGGAATGCATGTATGCGTGTTAGCCGGCAACTTGTGGCACAGAAACGGAAATTTACGCTGACATGAAAACCTCGCCAGTGGCGTCTCTGAAACGCAACATCCGTCGCCGTCGTCGTCGTCGTAGTCGTAGTCTTAGCCGCAAAAGTTTAAGTGGGTTGTGTCCCGGTTGTGTTACTGGCACTGGCCATGTCCAAACTAGTTGTTATTCAATGCAGCACCCGGAACTTGATGGAATTGACTTTTGTGTCCCACCTTGGTGTCGCTAACGCGTTGAATTTGTCCTAGCATCATTAAATCAAATTGAAACCCCTTTGCTTGCCACTAAAGGTCTAGAGACTTTTGATTGCCAAAACACACACACACCCAAAATTGTGTGTAAATCTGTGTGTGAGCGTGCATGTGTGTGTGCGTTTGGGCGTGCCAGGTATTCATCTAACGCCATGCTAGGCATTAATCACACTTAAGTAAGGCCAAAGCTGCGCAATGAAGCGACTTTTTGACTAACGGCTTTCGTAAGTCACAAGATGGCTTTTAATTAAAGCCGAATACATGCTAAATTATTTATTTGAATGCGCTCACGGCACACCCTATCTGCAATCAATCTGGCAATCTTCTTGTCTGGTTTACCCTTCATAGCCCCTTGGCTTTGATTTATCTAAATCAAAATTAAGTTTTTGCGGCGCCACGCCCCTTTTTCAGGCAACAGCTGCCCAAATGAAATGTTTGAATATGATTTTTGCAGTACGATAACAACCACACAACGGTTGGCCACATCTCTTTAACATAAATGTCGAGTTGCCAAACTTTCAACTTTTGCCATACGTTGTTGTTGCTAATGATGTTGTTGTTAGTTTTCTGTCACTTTATGCTGTTGCAACAAATGTGGCCGTAATAAAAAGCGAGAAACTGTGGTAACTACTGTTGATTTTAGCAGTTGCAACTTTTTCAGCCACACAAAACTATAAATATAAAAATCTGAGCCCAGCTCAGGGAGGCAGCGTATTTCGCCCACTAACCATAATATAACATATAGTAAATCTTTTTAAAAGCCCTGCATAACAGTATTTTGTCTAGTTCTGCAACAACCAGCCAATGCTTCAAATCGTGGCTATAGGCTACTCTTAAAACGGCTTGCAAAAATCAAATATATATATAGGTATGACCTAGTTTATTTTTTGACTTATTTGAATTATGTAATTTCTATATTTTCATATGTTTTAAGCACTGGCGAGAGACAAAAAAAATTCTTAATCCTGTGAAACTGATAAAGAGTGAGAAGTAAGTTTTAAAAGTAGCTGCCACTTCACAGTGTAGATAATTAAATAATATAAATTGTCTTAAGAGCAAGATATATACGTGAATTCTTTGGAAAAATAACGAACTTAGCTTATATTCACTTGCAATTCTAGAAGTCTGTCGCGATTCGGAATATTTAAATGAGCATATTTAACAACGCCTAAAAATAAAATTAGATAGATAATTACATAATATTGTCAGATGTTTTAGTTCATTTTAAAATTAAAAAGTTAAACAAACACTTTCAGAAAGAGATTTTATGAACCCGTCCTAACGAAAATGGAAGTGCAAAAAGTTGTTAAAGGGAATTCAAGTGTCGACAGGCCCTACAATTACTTTCGCTTTCGCTCTTTTTTTTATTAAGTTTTCTCTCTTTTACGTTGGCCGTTTGTTTGCAACGCGTTGGGGCCGTACAAATGGTCCTCCATAAAGTTTTCCAACTGTTTATGCAAAATGTTTCATTGTCGCGCATAGTTTGCATATTTGCGCAATGATTTTGTGGCCTAGCAAATATTTGTTCACACATTTGCTAGCTGTAACGGTAATCGGATTGTGTGTGAGCATGAGTGCGTATCGGTGTGATGTTCATATGTTTATTAAACTCCTCGACTGGTCTTATTAGCATATTAGCATATTGTGGCATTTCACGCACACATTTTCATAATCCCAAATGCAAACAGCGAACCTCATAATCGAGTTGATTAGCGGTAATGCTTTTGCCAGTCGGTCTATTAAAATTGGTTATCCAACACCCATTTGATTGCACACCCATTTCAAATGATTCCAAAACGATTATCTCTTACCTGTTTTGGATTATTTAAAGGCAATTGAGTTTGCATCAAAACAAGCTTAGCCTAGGGGTACGTCAGTTAATAACTAAATATATAGATTTATATATATAGAGGAGGATTATTTTGGACTTTGTAAGATGTACTATCCTGTAATGGATAAAAGAATTATTAAAAATAAAACGCTTTTGGCAAAGCAATAATACGAACTGTAAGAAGAGCAGATGTTTTCCTTCGGTAAACAATTGAATATGAAAGCGACAATAGCATGAATCGCATTGAAGTGGGCTCATACACAGCTGGCCAGAACAGCCCTAGAGCTAAAAAAAAAGTTTACATAGCAAACTGTCGAAAAGTTTACCCAAAAATGTTTCAGGTGAGCATCGGGCAGCAAACGCAAAAACCATCCACAAAAGAGCAGCTTCAAAAGTTGCCTACAAAGCTGGCAAACTTGCATATATTTTGGTTGAGCAATTTGGAAGGCAAAGCATATTCGCATATTTTATTTTTTTGGTTTTTTTTTTTTAAGTTTAACTTTGGGATTTAAAACTTCAAATTGGAAATATATTGCACACACAGAGCGAAAGAAAAAAAACAAATAAGTAAATTGTTATTGCGGGAAACATTTTGATTGTATTTTGATTGAAAACCGTTGAATTGAATTAAAGTGCGCGGCTCAAAAACTGAAACAGATGCAAAGACACTCACAAAGATACGGTAAATTATAGACGCCATGCGCCATAATCTGGCCAAATAATCTGCCAGCTGGGCACAGAAGATTCAACCATGACGACAGACTGCCCCGCCCAAGCGGCTTCCAACTCGTGCGGCAGCTTTATAAACTTGCAACGCTCCAAAACCAAAATAAAAAATAAAAAAAAACAAAAACCTTGTGTACTGGCTAATGTTATCTATTTACTGGCCGTTGCTTTTGTTGTCCTTGGTGTGCTAACTTTGGGCCATAAGAAGTGAAGTTTAAGCAACGAAAACTAAACGGAAAGGAGCACTGCCCCCACCTATACAGAGAAGGCAGCTCGCTGGCCCGAAGCTGGCTTAGCAAACGCCAAAATAATATGCGACTTGGCAACACACAAAAACAACCTCGGAAATTAAATTCCCACCAGATTGCTTTCTTCCGAACTGCAACTGCTGTTGACTTGAGCTGATTGGAATGGAGCAGCTAGTCGCATTGAGTTTCGCTTTATTCCTATTTATGAGATTGTGAAATGCAAACGAAAAACGCTGTGATTAGAGGGCGACAGATGTGCTGGCTTCAAGTTGACTGGGCTTAGCCGAACTAAGCCACTCAACAGCAGCATGATGTGCTCCAGTCATTAAGTGTTTTTTTTTTGTTTTTTACTGGCCCCTCATTATAGCTAAGACCCAAAACAAAACAATTTGGCACAGTTGCCAGCCACAAAGCCAAACGACGGATTGTGCCAAGTTCAAGCGAATTGCCGCCCGCAACTTGCAGGCAGCAACCCTTTTAGTCGGGGGCCATTCGAGCGCAATTATCAAAAACTTTTGACAGCCAGCAAAATCGCAAAGTTTTTTGCCCTCTCGGCATACAATCAACTCCCCGCCTGCTCTATAGCCCCAGGGTACGTCTTAATTCAGCCGATTTACATGAAACTTTGCAAGCCGATTAGGCGATTAATAAGCTTGTCAATTCGCAATTGTACCCAAAAGTTGCTGCCTGAATTATGAACTGCCCGCTGGAGCCGGGCTCTTAAGAACACTCGCACTTTATTGAATGCCACTCAAATACGTTTGCAATTAGCCAGAAGTTAGAGCCAGCCTGGAAGGGAGGCGGTCAGCAGGCTTAAATCAGACAGCTCAACTGCCGGGCAACTGGCAAGTAAATAAGCGATTCAGTTGAACTGAACTGGTCACCAGTTAACACCTGAAGCGTTTAGCACAGCTGCTCTCGCACAGATTACTCCGAGCAGCGGCAGCGGCAGCAGCCGAGAGGGCCAGCTATCAAGGGGCTCTTCAAACAAAAAAAAAAAAACAAGGAAAGCAGGAACAACACACACAGATAGAGAGAGAGAGTGAGCTCGCACACCTGCTGTTTGCATATGGCTGTGTGTGTGTGTGTGTGTGGAGTGAAGGCACATTAGACAAGCTTGTAATAGTTTGCGTGCCGAGCCATGTAGCTATAGCTACCTGTATCATCTTCTTCTGCTTACTTGGCTACACATCTTTTTATGTGCGCCCAGAGAGCAATTACCGTGGATTCCGCTTTCGTGGCAATAAAAATTTAAGACGCCCACCAACACAACTAGCGTAAGACATGTGGGAAAGAACAGCAAAAGTCCAAGTTCTGGAAAATTGAAGACTTCATGTAAGAATAACTCCTAAGCGTAACATTTTGCTTAACAACAGCTTTAACCTGGCACCTCGTTCAAGTGGGCAGCTTTTAGCAATGGAGATTGCAATTTGTATACAAAACCATTGTTTGCAATCAAAATATAATGCATGCAGTACGTCTCCGTCTATATGGCTGCCAATAAATGATGGGCCACAACTTCATTGCTATGCAAGCGTAACATTTGCATTTGACAAGAGTGTGAGAGCCTTTTACGAG
The DNA here is from genome assembly GCA_004143825.1 of Drosophila micromelanica. Classification (NCBI taxonomy): domain Eukaryota; kingdom Metazoa; phylum Arthropoda; class Insecta; order Diptera; family Drosophilidae; genus Drosophila; species Drosophila micromelanica. Next base: position 8,628 of record SCDY01000457.1, read on the forward strand.
CTGCCTTCTGGCTGCTGCTGCTGCTGCCAATGTTAGAATAACATGCAGGACCCAAGAGCAAATATCAACCAGCCGGGATCTGGTAGCGGTAGCAGACAGCAGCCAGATGAAAGGTTTAGGTAAATCTACATTTTCGAACCCGCAACAAGGCGCACTTAGAACAGGCACCCACACACATACACACACACACAAAAATAGAGAGAAAGAGAAAGCGAATTAGGGGCACACGTAGACAGCGCATAAAGTAACTTTTTTATTGCGTCTTCATAATGGAAGCGCCACCAAAGTTTTGACAGCATTGGTATTCAAAGTAGCGACCCAGGCGCAAAAAAGCCCACGTACCTCCCTCTAATGACGAAGACTTAATACCCTAACAGGACTGAACTTAGAAAATGAAAAAAATTAAATGAGGTTTAGTAAACTACTTTTCATAGATCAAATGTTCTTGTATATAAAATCTTTTCAATTAGTGTATTCAATTTAATCTGTGGACAGGCTGCCACTTGCCTAAATCTGTGCGTTGCACATTTCATTTTAAAGTCTCAGTACTCTCAGCAAGTATGTGTAAATAGAAAAAAGGAAAATTGTGCTTCAAATCCACAAAGTAAAAGGCATTTTAAGGCGTTACTTTGAGGGGGCGTGGCAAAGCATAAAATGAAAGAAAACCAAATGGCAAGGCACTAAATTGAAAGACGAATAATGAGCTGGCAAAACAAAAATCATGCCAAGTTTATCAAATCAATGGGAAATGTTAGCTGCCAGCTTATAAAAATATGAAATACGACCCATAAGCGAGGCGGAATTGACCTTTCAGGGTCCGTACGAAACGGAGCTTCTCCGGCGTCTGGTGATCCATCAAAATTGTGCGACCTCACCTGTTTTCCATTCAATACGCTCGCTAGCTGCCAAGCTTTTTGCCTTTGATGCGCGTTCGTTGTTGGTTTTTTTTCTTGAATTTCAATGGGTCTCGAATCCAATTCCAGATGCCTGCATGAGTCGGATGAAAAGGAGAATGTAGCCGCGACAGCGGACGCTGTAGCTGCAGCTGAAGCTGAAATTGAAAATGCCAAGCAGAACTTGCACCATAAAAGCAGCACATAAAAACAGTGAGCAACGGAGTTTTAGTTGCCAAAATCTTCTCTAATTAAATTGAATCGCTTTTTGCTTTTGCTGCAAACTTTTTAATGCAACATTTCAGTTTTACGTGCGCTCAACTGAAGCTGAAAAATTTAACACACATTTAGTTTTTACGGCCAACTCGAAGTTAGTTCTGGAATTAGAGCGGACTAGTTGACTGGTTGGACAGACTAACTAGCTGCCTTAACCTGCGGCTGTCTGACCACTGACCAAACAGGCCAAGAGGCCAAGAGGCAATAGCTGCAGCAATAGTAATTATTTGTATGCATTTAAGCCCCAATGCTTGACCCACTTAAGTGCAATTTGGACTCTTCAGCCAGACAGTAAACAAATCGCCACAAGACCTCACAATCCACACAAATTGGCTTCAACACGGTCTGCCTGTCCGGATTAGGACAGTCAATTAAGGCGGCTGGCAAAACGCAAAGTAAATACGGTCTCGGCTTCAGACAAAGGGTCAATTAAAGTTAAATTAATTTCGATTTTGCCAAAAGCTATAATGGAATTTGGTCTGCTGCCTAGGAACTTCTATCCTCAACCATATTTGCACACATTAATTGAATTAACACTTCTTGGCCAAGTTTAAAAAATTAGCTTCTACACGTACTCTGGTCTGCCAGCAAATTGGCCGGCCAATGGCGTCCTAAAATATGCTCATAATCCTGCACACAACCCAAAACTTTTACATTAGTAATTAATATATAACTAAGGCTAAGAGAGCAAATTCAAGCCGAAGATTCCATAGCTAAGGCAAATGTCACGGCAAAACTTCACGGATAACGTTGCAACTAGCTAAAGATGAAGCAGCTCATGTAAAATAAATTTCTGGCAAGCGCGCATGTAGAGAAGTAGGACGAAGGACGCAGTTATGCGGTAAAGATATCGGTGCTGTTAATGAAGGCAACGACTGAATTGAATAGCAAGCAAAAATTCTGATGAAAAGAATTATAATGAGTTTCTCTTTTCGGTTGTGCAACTCTTCGGGCGAATTTTGCTCTGGTTGTTGCTGTAATTATTGGAGCTTTCATTGGGTTTTCCCGTTTGTAGGATTCTCGGAATACTTGTCACACCATACAACTGTCAACAATGACAGCGAGCCAGTCATGTTAATTGCATGTACAACATTGATGCCGTTGTTGCTGTTGCTGTTGCTGATGCTGATCCTGATGCATATGCCGATTGGAAATGTTGAAGCTGATGCGCATTTCTTTAGCCGGCCACGTTGAGGAACGAACGGTACGCTGCGTCGCCTATCGGCTTGCATAATATGATAGCTCGCACAACAGCAGGCAGCAGACAGAGCACAGCAAACATATATGGACAGAAAACTGGCACACATGAGCTGGCAAGCAATGAGAATTTGTTTCGACATACACACAATTTGCATAATTGAAGTGAGCGAGAAAATTGCAGCACATGTGAAATGAGTATTTTCCCCTTTTATGCGAAAAACAGCATTTTCTCACACATACATACACACACACAATCAGAGCAGACAGTCTCACATTCATAGGTGTGCACTGACGCACTGGGATGCAAATAAAGACATTCGCGTTCTTTAGTTATGAAAAGCGCAAGCAGCAGCGCTGTCAACGAGAGTCTGTCATTGATTGCAGTGAAAATTGATTTTTGTGTTAACTGAACTGCACTGGCGTGGCATTAATAACCAAATTATGTGTAAACAATATTACCGAGACGACTGAAATTAAAGTTATGTGGAACGTATGCCAATCAAGTGGCGCTGAAAAGTAGGCAATGTTTTTTATTTGATTTGCAGCTGTGCAATTAGAGCGTTTCCGCACGGCACACACACACACGCACACAGTCTCTGTACAGAAAACAATTGAATATTAATGTCATTCAATATGCAATTTGTTGAACAGCACAGCTCAGTTCAACCACAAAACAGTTGCAAGCTCCATAATTAATTATGCAAATCAAAGTCAAAAGCGATAGTGCCCTCTATGGAATATAATATATATATATGTGTATATGTATATTTATTTATTTATGTATATATATAGCATTAACTTTGTGGCTTGGACACATAAGCGCATCAGTAATACTTCACCAAACCACACACAAACCGCACCGTCAATGGCAAAGGGTGTTGCATAGCAACTAGATAAACTATATAAAATTAAAGATTAAACTCGCCCTCAGCACTAGTGAGAAAGAGCAAAAAAGTGAAAACGCCAAAAACTACTTGCAACTATAAAGTCCATGGGGAGCCGCTATTGTAAGCAGTATGCATTTTCATTGCAGTTGGCTAAACTTATATATCTTATCAAATATTAACAAGTTTAGTAAATTTGCATTGTTGCTGCTGGGAACTCAACCCAACCATTGAAACAGACTTACAGACAACAAAGTACACTCTAAAAATGAGTAAAAACTATAAGGACTATAACACAAAATCTTTATTGTCGAAAGCTTTTCAAGTACACTATTATTGTTAGATAACCCGTAGCTAAACAGTGTATTTTTTATTATTATTATTACTTTTTTTTGTGACAGGTAATTACCATGAAAGAGTGCCATCGCAAACAACATTTTAAAGTGTTTTTCTCAGTGTTTCGAGACAGGCACGTTCGCTTAAGTTTGACAGTTTTTGGCCATTTATAAAACGCTTTCACGGCACTTTCGTGCCAAATTCAATAGAAAGCAACTTTTATAGCAGCTGCTCGAGAATATGGTAGAAGGCATCAGGTTGGCAAGCTGTCCTGCGGTTTTGGCCAAATACAAACATTTACTTAACATTGGAATTTCAATAGGCCCGTTTCAACGGTCGTATGCACAACTTTAAGTTCGCACTTCATTTGCATTGTTTTTCAAATTCGTGTTTTCATTGCTTAAGCATCACATTATTTATAACAAACGGAGGGAGGCGAATATGAAATGAATGTTGCCGGGTTCGCGGACTCGGCCATATAAATCACTTGCAGGCAAACAAGCTCGCAACTTTGTTGCATATAAATTTGCATAACTTTCTTTACTTTCATTTGATTGTACGCCGTTTTCTGCTATACCCTAGACCGATAAACATTTGTTCACAAAGGATTTCCGACTACTTTGCCCCCATTAACAGCCTAGTTTTTATATTAATATATTTATATATATTTATTATATCTATATGTTTGCATTTATTGTCTTTGATACAGTATAAATATAACAGCTAGATGGAATGGGTTTTTTGTTCACACTTGTATAAAATAATTACTGTTTGTAGGTAGATTCAAGCTAACAACCTTTTGCAGTTACGCGCCTCATATTTTCAAGCACTTTTTTAGCTGCCTAAGCAAATTATTTATTAAAACTAATTATATAAATATATATAGGGTATCTCTCCGGGGTACATCTTAGTCGATATGTAACACCTTACCACTATTTTGCTCTTCCTCTCTGCATTTAAAGCTTTTAAAACTTTTTATAGTATTGTGTACTTGCCACAGAGCTACCGACTAGCGCTAACAAGCAACAATTGTGTGGAAATGCAATAGTTTAATTTAAATTCAGCCATCTATGCAATTGGCAAAAGTCAATTCATTTCGTGAACATTAATCTCTTAAAGCAAACACACGTTCGCTGTGCTCGCCAGACCAGGAGAGGGAAACGACCAATATCTTTCACAAACGACTTCAATTTCCATGCGTTTGTTTGCACTTTCAATTTGATGCACAACATATGCCGCACCTTGGTACGCAGACGCCAAGCCATGAGATTTAAATGAGCACTAAAAGAGAATTTTTTGTAAACTAGTACTCAATTGTGAGATCTTAAGATATAAGAAAAGAATTCACAAAATCTAAATAGCATTCAAAGGGTGCAATCGTTCTTTCTTGTTTGAAAACACAGCTATTTTCACCTGGCGATGACTGTTCTTTCTTATTTGCGTTTATATTTAATTAGGTTTTGTTGAACATTTTATTTTATTTTATTTAAAATAACTTTTTCCTAATATAGTGCTGACTGCTAAGGCTATGTTTAATCGAAGGAATTGCAGAAGTAATATATGGGGATATGGTTGTTGTGTTGATGTGTATTTTAATGTTTAAGATTGTATTACATTAATTTGTATCCTTTACACATGGAGATGGTGTTAACTTAGGTGTGTTAGCGATAAATTAACTGATAAGTGTTGAGTGATGGTCGAAGTGTATTATTTTTGAGACATGACAATTCAATAAAAATTCACATATCTATAGCATACTTTTAGGATCAACCAAAAATTGGATGGATAGATTTTAATTTGTTTTGGATTTTTCAACCACTGTGCCTCTCTCTCGTTTCGCTTGCAAAGCGAATAAGTGATTTTCTTTAACAATCGCTTCTCGCAAATTGATAATCAACAGCATTTGGCACGAACTGAGCGAAGCCACACCACAAATCATGCGCCAGTGGCAGATTGGGTGGCTGGCTCAATGGGTAGTTATCATGCAGGAGCGTCGACGAAATTTGTGTACGCTGCCGAGCTGGAGGGAGTACTGTATAAAACCACATAAAAGTCGATGAGCGCGCAAATAGCGAGCAGAGCTATTCAAATTGACGATTGCTGCTCTAATGAAAGACAGAGGTGTAGTGCGAATAACAATTAAAGACAGCTGATTTCACTGCAAAGTTCTAAATGTGCTGTATGTGTGGCAAATAAAAGTTTGGTGTTATAATCGGACTAAACAAAACTACAGCAAATGGAAATACTAAAAGAAATTTCCATGATAATTGAGCAAAATAAAAGCTCTCAAATTAAATTATGTATTTAATTCAACAGAGGGAAACAAATAACTGAACAACAGTATTATTTTTGTGAGGATTTTCCACAAATTCGTACTTATTTTATTATCTCTGTTGTGACAGCTGCAAAAATTAAATTCATAAATTCAAAGCGCCCAACGCAGCGTAAAACATAAAAAATACATGAATATAGTATGTGTCTGTTATATATATGTGCATTCAAATAAAGGCATGGTATATATAAATTAATTTTGTGTAGGGCAAATAAAATATGCATAAATTCAATTAAAAAGCATTCATGCTAATGAATTTATGCCAACGCGAGTATAAAGAGTAATTAATATGGGAACGTGTCTAGGAACAGGACCGATTACCACAAAAGGCGCTGTTCGCACGACTTGGCATTATCAAGAAATACAAGCGGAAATAACTACTCATTAAGCGCGATGGCCACGTAAGCTGCCAACTACTGCCAAATGCTGCCAACTGCAAGTTGCAGCAAAAACAACATGAACAACACGAAAGGCAGCAGTAGGAGAACTTAGTGTGGTAATAGAAATCATTACAATAAAACCTAATGGCCCCTGAAGCAACAGCCAACAGCTAACAGCTAACAGCAAAGAGCAAAGAGCCAACTGCCAACGGCCAAGAAAAGAAAGTCATTTGGTAGCGGCTGCCAAACGAGTGTGCAGACAAATGGCAGACACGTTTCAACCATCACGGGCCCGAGCAAAGCCAGACAGGAGGCCCGGGCAGACAATCAAAATCCATTTGAGTCGGAAATGAGCGAAATCAACATGACACTGGCTACTGGTACTTATCTACACACATTCATAACTCTGTGTGGGTCAGCAGCCAGTTCTTTGGTTTGTCAAATGTCAAAGCGTTTCAATGGCTTTAAAATAACATGGAGAGCAGTACACTGTGCTACATGGATGAGTTAAGCACATTCGATTTTGTTCTTGCAGCGCATTCCTCAACATCTTTGGCATGCAAGTGAAATATGTTTTGTTATTAAATTGTTGCCTGGCACGCCCCCAACCCGAAGCGTAGCCCACAACAGATGAGGCATGCGGCACGCGGTCTTCACGACGCATAATAATTTTCCGGCTGATGGCTTGGGTAGCCATATGAACTTTTCAGCTAACGGTATACACTTTCACTTCTACACAAGGCCACAGAGCACAGGGACCGCTTAGCCAGGCGCATGAGGCGACCATAAACTGAATTCCAAAAAGAAAATTGGAATTTTTATTGCAAATTGTAAAATTTTTAGTAAAACACAACGAACGACAACGAAAACCATCGTCCTGCCAGCCCTGCTCGCTTTTTGTTTGGCAACGGCGACAAATTTCATTGTCACTATTCTACATTGGCATACTAAGAGCTGCATTCCATTAAGGTATTCAAACCCATTTAAATCAATAATAAATATTTGCTGCTTAAATTGATGCACACATAAGTAGTCAAGATCTGTGGCCAGCACATGAAGCGCTTATTTCTTACTTATAAAATACTATACTTATTTATAAAATACCCAAGTCCTGGAACTTAAATATTTTAGTTAGTTAAGCGTCTTACATTCTCAGGAAGGGCAACTCTTTTGGTTGCCACTGAATAAGTCGATCTGCAGAACAAAGGCCGGAAGTGAATCATTCAAATGTTTCATTTCCTCAATTTGCGGCCGGGTCAAGGCAGAGCTAAATGTTACTAAGTGAAAGACAGTCGCCAGGCAAAAAGGAATCAGACAAGCAAACAAAAAAAATAAATAAAACTTAAAGAAAAGGAATGTAAGACAATTCAAGGTAAAATTTAATACACATAACAAAGGAACTAAAGCAAAGCAGAAGAAGCAAGAATTTAACATCGGATCCTGTGCCTGTTTTAAGCCCCCCCATTCCTAAAGGGCTCAATACATTATAGATGTAGTCAGCGAAAATACAGTGGAATATTTGAACGTTGCTAAGCTTTGAGCTGGCATCGACTTTCGGCACGTTCAAGTGCAACCATTAAATATCTTTTGGTCCACTGCGCTCAAAAGTCCGTCAAAATTAGAAGCAAACAAATAAGAAAAACTCCAAGTTGTAAAAAAAAGTATAAAATCACAAATTACACCATTACAATACGTGACAGGCTATAGAAAACTCTTGATTCTTCTTTGTGTACTCCTTTAACAGTAAAATTAAGAGTAAATTGGATAATTTATTAAGCAGACTTTTCAGTTAGACAATTTCACAAGAGATCAAATTTTCTGATTTTTATATTTATCGTTTTGTACCTAAATCATATTGTTTGAGCATGTGCTGCATTTAAGTACGTATTGATTCACTGTCACTGATACATCACGTATACGCCATCGTTTCGGTCTGTGATTAGCTAATCACGGGCACTGCGCTCAAAACTCTTTCGCTGTGAAGGGAAGCTCTTCCACTCGACTGGGTTTGTATACCTGGGGCGGATTTTCCGTTGAGACTTCCGTTTTGGAGGTCGTTGCATCCTGCTACAGTTTTACGTTTCGCTCCCTGTAATTTTGGGGATTCGCCCAACTACTGAGACAGATCCTTTGAAACCAGAGTGTCCAATTAAAAAATCAGTTAACATTTGGTCCAGCCATTGCAAACAGATACGTGACATGCGGGAATGGCGTACCCCGACGGCTGTCGCCTGCTGGCTGCACGGTCCTTATACGGTCACATTCATTCATTATCAATTTTCTTCTGCGTTACTTTCCAATTAATCTCACGACATATTTAACCAAGCACTATTTATAAGCAGTTTATTTAAGAATATTTCAATTTAACGCTTTACTACTTTTGGCAACTGCCAATTTTCAGTTTGACACATTTTTTAGGAAAAACTGTTGATTACTCTCTCCTGCTGGTGGGCATTTACGACATGCGAAATTCCCTCGTCATTTCAAAGCAATGCGTCAACAATCGAAAAATGCTCAAGATTGTTGTTTTTTCTGTGCTGCCTTTCTCCCCTCTTCCTACTTCGACGGATCGAATACGTTTGAAAGAGAAAATTGAATTTAAAATGAAGATTGATTTTTTGCGTTCGCCTCTTGACTTGGACCAAAAGGCGGGCCACTTGTCAAATGGGGACTTTGCGAAGGGTGTGACATTGAAATATCTTAAACAAATGCCGCCCAATTGTAATTAGAGACAATGGAAACGAACCCTTGAACGGGTCCAGGGTCGACCCTTTTGCCTTTTCTTATCAAAATTAATTCAAATGCTTGCAAAAAAAAAAGAAAGAGCTAACACAAATAATTAAAATTAATTATGTGGAATATATTCAATAAGTTGGAAATTATGCAAACGAGCGCAAAGTAAACGCTTCGCGATAACGCTAAGTACAATTGCCGGCAGCCCCGCCAAATATATTTGTGGACCAAAAATAGCCGCCCCTACTTAGCTTTGATGGACATAAACCGTTGGACGATTGTACGAGTGGATGGATTGCTGAATGGATGCATGGTTGGATGGATGAATGACTGCTCAGATGGACAATTGCTGAAAGTATTTTCGAATTTTCGAAGCAGCAACAGGCAAAACAAAAAGAAAATGAATACAAGCGAACGACAAAAGTATTACGAGAATGGGTACGGGCACATGCTCGTTGTTCGAGTTCGGGCCAAAATCTGGCCACAAGTTCCGGCATTTCGTATATAAACTAAAAGTATGCCGCAGCCAGCATTCAGTTTGCTCGGTTTGTTGGCCCACGTCGCGTTTTATCAAAGTAGCGCAAATTACTTAAAATAAACAACCAAACTATTGGAACAGACGCAGCCACTGAGATTTCTCGTGCTGATCTCAGTTCTATTGCACATCGCAAGTGTTCGGTTGGTTTTTGTAGTGCGCCGCGTGAACGGAAAAAACATGAATTTGAAAATCAATTTGACGTTCCTGTCTATGGCACTTGTCTGCCTCATTTCTGTCATTCTGTTGACTCAGACCGTTGGAATTGGGGCAACCGGATCTAAAGACGGCGTTTGCAAGGAGCTAAGTAAGCAAGCGGGAGCGGGGGGATTTCGTCCACTACTTGATGCATCATTAATTTCAGAAAATCTAATAGACCGTACAAATTTAATTTATAACCAGGCAATATTCAAAAGTCTATTTAATGAGTATAATAGAAATAGTGCCTAAAATATGGGAAACCTCTATCAATTGTTATTTATTATATAATTTATTCGTTTTTTCGTATAGTTTAAATTTAATGCACCTCAAATATATTTCAAGTGATTTATTGCAATTTAAAATATACCTTTCAAAAGCCATTGAAATTTTCAACAAATTTACTCATCTGGAATTATAATAAGTACACACAGCTGGGAAAAAATTTCAAAGAAATACTGAAGCAAAACAAAACTTTGAAGTTTCAATAAAACCTTTCAAATATTTAAAACACAATTCTTTACATATTATCTGTTCTCTTTTGTTTCGGAATGCGATAAAACAAAGTTTTAGCCAATTTTTGCTGTATGCTCAAACTTGGCAAGCCACTGCCAAAAAAAAAAAAAAAAAATGTCGTCAGACACATTTGCAAAAACGTAAATGTTCTGCTTTTTGAATTTGTGATATATTTTGTCAAAATTGTATGCGTAATGTGCCTATTCCCGGCGAAACCCATTTAAATAGAGCCAAAAAAGGCCATTCGCCTGCCAATACAAAAATGTTTGTGAGTAGGAGAAGAGTTAGGGGCAGAACGGAAAATAATGCAATATTTATGGGTTCTTCTAGAAATCGATTAACCAATTAATTGCTTAATTAAACAGCCCGTTTCTGTTGCTTATTTGCAGACAACGTCAACTGCTATGTGGGCCGCAACGAGGGCAACTACTGCAATAGTAAGGACCAGACGAAGGCCACGACCCGTTGGTACTACGACAAGGGCATCTGTCGCCCCTTCACCTACAAGGGCTGCAACGGCAATCGAAATCGATTCTGCACGCAGGAAAGCTGTGTGGCCCGGTGCGACGACGAATGAATATCCACGGGGAGAAGCACATACAGAGTTTCACACACAGTTTCACATTCACTTAGTTGATAAGTTTGTATGTATAGGCTAAGTACTGAGCGCAAATAGAAACAAACCAAGCGACCCAAAAGTGTTTTCCATCATTGATCGCTAAATGCCGTCGACTGAATAGGCAGACAGTCAACTGTTGGTTGTAAGCTGTTAGTAGGGCAACAACAACAACAACGAGTGAAATGGCCACTGGCCGAACGAGTTATGAAAAATGTGCAAACTGTCAGCGCTGACGCCTGGCATATCAAATAACGCCTTGACATGGCCCTTGACAGTGTCGCCAATGGCCCGTTGACTTTGATTTTGATGGCCCCGTCGATGCCAACTCTCTGCCGCCGATGTCAGCTTTTAGCGCTGACGCACTGCGATAGAATGCTGGATGTCAGCCGGTCCGTGTCAGTGCAGATGTCATGACCACATCAAAGACCTGTCTGCGGCTCGATTGTGGCTGCCCATTTTGTGCGGCAATCATCTTACGGCTAATTAAAATAGTTCAAGCAAGCAAACCAATCCCGTAATTGCAATTATATTTGCCCTTCACCTGGCTGCACCTGCACGACGACCGCTTAGTGGCAGACCAGACAAAGTGTTCGGTCGCATCAGATACATGACCCATACCCTGTCATTTGACAGCAGTTTGCTTTAGCTGTCGCCCGCAAGACAATGCGCAATTTAAAGGGCTGTGGGCGAGAAGGGGGCGTGTCTGCTTGATTGCTACGCACAAACAACTGCCAATCAAATACATAACGGCATCGACAGCTAAAGACACGACATGCCATTGACAGCAACACATTAATCTATTTAAATGACAGCAACAAGAGCCACAACCACACACACACACACACAGAAACACACATGTGGTGTGCTGCTTTTTATCTCACCTATTACGCACAAATGAAATTTGCACGTTTAAACTGACTGACAGTGGAAAATTCGCAACTTTGCATAAAATTAGTTAGTTTTAATTGGATATTTGAAACGCTTAGGCAGCGGCACGAGGTGACCGCAAAGCACTCGAAGGACACCCACCTATCACAAGTGGCGTATGCGCGATAATTGAATACGTAAAACAATTTATGGGCCAAAAGTGTACGGCAGTCTCAAGCCAATCACTCGCATCATTATCCCAATATGCCAAACAGGCCTCATAATCGCTTTAACCAAATCGACGGCTGGCCATAAATAAAGCGCCTCGTCAGCAAACAGGCAAACAGGCAAACAGCCAAAAATGGAAAGCCCGTCAAATGCCCCAAAAATCTGCGGCATAAAAATTCAAAGCGCCAAATCTTGGCGAGCATCAAATGCGTGTAATTTGATTATTTATCACAATTTTTACATTTAACGACCCAATTGAGTTTTATATGCTCATTGCGTGAAACGGAGCTAAGGAAACAACTTGGAAGCTAGCATCGAGAGTGCCAGACTTAAGGACACCCATTCACCGCTAAGACCTGATGTGACAAATGTACATAAATGTTTAGGCCCATTAAGAAGATAAAATGGGTAAAATGGTTTTGTGCAAATGTATGTAACAAACATTACGAAGCTTCTCTGTTGATTTCGAAATGTCAGTCTGTCCGTCCGAATGTACATGTTTATACAATACAAAAGCTTTTAATTATAATTTTTAACATTTTTCGATGTTATCCTTAATATCGATGAATCTTTATTTTAATTGATTTATCAGTCGATTGATAATTGACTAATGAGACTTGAAACTTGAGACAAGAATAACCAATGATAAAAAATAAAATAAAAATGTATATAAAATAACACTCCAAAAGACTTCAGATCTTTCCAACTGTCATAATTCGCAATACAACACACTGTTTTGTAGTAGCTTTTTACTTGAATTCCTACAGGGTATAAAAAGAATACAGATTGGAAAAAACCCAACACCCAACAAGAAGCAATAACAGTTGTGGGCATCATTTGCAAAAAAAAGTTTTGCAAGTAGGCAACCTGTGGAGTAGCCATCCATGTTTTTACTTAAATATACCAAAGGCCAACCAGCGGACAGACATATTTGTCAAACAGCGCTCAAAAACGGAGCGACCTCAGGCAAAGCTGCACTTCATAAAAATGACGCCGTACTTTTGGTCAATCAAAAAAGTTTTCATGTTGATGAGCCGCATAAACTCGACAAATGCGTTCGTGTGTGTGTGTGTGTGTGTGTTTCCCGTCCAGATTTCAACTCCAAAACAACAATATTTTTATGGGTATCCCCGCTGCTGGTTTCTTGATAAAGCGCACAAAAATGTGCCATGCAAAACGATACCCTCAAATGAAAAATATAAATATATTTGTAAAGCAATGTTAGCTTCGTTTGTTAATATCCTGTAAACACTGTATATGATGGGCATATGAGTTCTAATGATTTTCAATCTATGCTAACTCTTAAGATTAAAATGTGATTAATCTATATTATAAGTACCCTTGGATATTTTACCGTCTTATAAGACGATGCATTTTTATACCCTAAACCCATTGAAAATGGGTAAAAAGGGTGTAAGGTTTTGTGCAAATGTATGTAACATTCTTGATCAGCAGCAGTAGCCGAGTCGATTAAGCCATGTCCGTCTGTCTGTATGTATGAACGCGTCAATTTCAGAGACTACAAAGCCGGAAAGCTTTTTTGACTCGGTTTTTAAGGCTTAACTAAAACCGGTTGAATTTTGGCAAAGTTATGACTGGGGAAAGTCGAGACCTATTATAGGGTATATATTTGAACATTTTTTACATGAATTTGGACCATAAATGTTATTTTTTAACTGAAATGTAGAATTCATCTACACACCCAACCATGAACAAAAAGACCATCCTTATGAAAGTCGGCTTGAGGAAAGTTAAGACCTGTCCTGATATGGGAACACTAGGGTATATATTCGAAAATTGTTGACATGAATTTGAACCAAAAATTTTATTTTTGAACTGAAATGTAGAATTCATCTAGATGCCGAACCATGAAGAAAAAGACCATCCTCATCAAAATCGGTTGAGTTTTGGCAAAGCTACGACTGGGGAAAGTTGAGACCTGTCCTGATATGGGAACACTAGGGAATATATTCGAAAATTGTTGACATGAATTTGGATCAAAAATTTTATTTTTAAACTGAAATGTAGAATTCATCTAGATGTCGAACCATAAACAAAAAGACCATCCTCATCAAAATCGGTTGAGTTTTTGCAAAGTTACGACTGAGGAAAGTTGAGACCTGTCCTTATATGGGAACACTAGGGTATATATTCGAAAATTTTTTAAATTTAGCATGTCCTTGAAATTGATGTTAAAGATGGTTAAGATATTTTATATCATAGGAGAAATTAAATGGGAGTGTGGTGCCGTCGATAAGAGTTTCGCAACTGAAGCTGTGCGTCCCAGGTTCGTTTCCAAGTGTGGCAGATTTCATTTTTCGCTGGTGATTGTCAATTAAATTTTTTTTTAATTTTTAACCACCGAGAGTTTGTGGGTATGTGTTCAATTCTGGGTTCAGTGTATCTCAGGAGTCGGGAGGTGCCGACTGGAGCAATCTTACTTGTATTTCTTTTACACAAACGGAAAACTGCCTCAGGACGAGTTAAAGCCATGGACCCCATTTTACTGAAAAGGAATTTATAAAACGACAAAATTGTTTTTGTTGCCACACACACATAGGTTACACAGACTCAGTAAGAGTAGGTAGGTATGTGTATGGGAGGGGAGATTAGAGAGGGTTTGACTGCAGGTAGTCCAACTCCCATGGGTTCACATAAATTTTGTGTTTATTCGGCTGCATTTCCACTGCGGCGCACATTCAGCCAAAGCCACAGCCACAACCTCAGTCGTAGTCGCAGTCTCTCACGTTGAGTGGCCAAAACGACCTTGCACACACCACACCACACACACACATTAACACGCAGGCACACATACACACGTGTACACATATTGGTCTACACATGCAGCTGGGCAGGGCTTGGCTCTTGCATGCCCCACTGGCTTTGGGCTTCATTTAGGTGGATCAAATTATGTTAGTTTCTCTGGCCCAAGCCGGTTAACCGTACAGCATTTGAGTGCACCGCACAACAGTAAACACACGCCCTCACACATAGATGGATAAAACTATTTTTCCGTTTAAATAATTTTGAAATGCTTCATTGTGACTGAACTTTGGCTATGTCGCTGGCTTTTTGGTTAGATTTTATTTTTTTTGGTCAGATTGAATTAAAATTCCAGTGCCAAGTTCTTATGGATGAGAAAAGTTGCCACTCAATTTATTACTTTCGACTTTGCAGCGATTTAAAAAGTTTGTTTTTGCAATGGATTTCAGCTCAAACGCCAAGCTCGAATCCAGCCCAAGTCAAAGAACACGCCACGCACCCCTTTTGGCCAATTTCATTTCGTCTTTGGTACCTTTGTATTTTTACACAAATTGGTTTCTCATTCTGCATGACTTCATGCACAAACTGAAGTACAGCTCTGCCAGGTGCCACACACTTCCGCCAGCACACACACACACAGAGCACACATACACACCTAAGCGCCGGCTCTCAGGCCACTTGACTTGTTATCTGCACTTAGCTGATCAGCCGAGCAGGCAACCTACACTTGTTGGCACTCAAGCTTTGGCTCTGTGTGACGGGCGTGTGAGCGTAGAACACTCCAGATTCTGTTCCTGCTGCTGCTCCTGCTGCTGTTGCTGTTGCCACGCTCATATCCCAGCGGCGTACTTTATTTGTCTAGCTGAAATTGTGATTTTTGTGCACATACACCGGCTATCAGTGCGTATACGCAACTAAGCACTGAGACAGTTTGCACATGCAGAGAAAACTGCAGCACACTCTCCAGCATGACATTGTTGCTGCACTCGCAACGACATTGTTTCGCCTTACACGCATCTTTGCCGAGCTTACATTGAGAGTCACTTCCAACTGGGATTATAATGGGAGTGCCACTCTCCAAAGCAAGCCTCAAGAGCAGTCGAGTGGATCTGTGCGTCGTCGTTGTTGTTTTTTCTGCTGTTGCTTTTGCGTTTGCTGTTAGTTTGCTTAAGCTGTTGCTTGCATTCAAATAAATTAAAATACATATGTATTTATGGAACAGAGCACACGCATTCGCACACAGAGGCAGATATACACTCCAGTCAGATATTACATTAAATATAAACCCACATCGAATAACGTCAACATGCTATTTCTATTTAAATTTCGAACCGGGGACAGACATAGCTGCACGTCCGAGATAAAAATATATGCACACACACACACGCACATAGCATACAACATCCAAAAAAAAAAAATGAATCTGTCTTTGAGCCGTCGATTGTTGAATACTCTTGCCTAATTAATTAGTTATCACATTTTGCAGATGAAAGTCACTTGATATCTTTTTTAATAATTAACTGCTAATTATTTATATTTTATCACAGCTAAGCGTTCATTTATACTCAATTATTTCCTCCTCGTTGCATCTAAATAAAAAAAAAGTGCTTAAATTTTAATTGAGCAGCATAAAAATAATTATACTACTACTGCCTTGGCCTTTAAAAATGATATAGACTTATGTTGAGTATCCCTTTTTATACCCTATGCTGGGGTATAAATAGGTGAACGTGTGCAGTTGCCAAGGGAGCTGGTGTTGCTGCTGCTGCTGCTGCTGCTGTTTGTACTTCTGGGACTGCTGCTGCTGCTGTTGGTGCTGATGTGGGCGTGGCAAGCAGACATATTGCAGCCAGTGTTAGGCAACAGCTCAGACGCAGGCAAACGGAAGCGAGTGTGTTTGTATATAAATGAATGAATGAAAGGTTGATGATGCGTGTGTGGGTGTGTGTGCGTGTATATGTCTGTATGTGTGTGCGTGTGCGCGAGTTGTGTTGTCGCCTGTATGTACGTGTGAGTTAGTGTCAAGTCAGGGACATTTAGTAATTCTGAAGGCATATCAAGGACAACGTACTCATAAATACCAAAGGCAAATGCCGCACAGCAACAACAACAACAACTTCAGAATTGTCTCTGTCACACGTTTAGCTGCCAGTCCGTCTGCCCATCTGCCCGTCCGGCTATCAGTCATTTTGTGTTTGTATGTATGGAATTTTTAACTTCATTATCAAGGCACAGGCTACCATTTGCCGTCTCGCATCGCTGCTCCACGTTGTCCTTCTCGCCTGATCGTCCTTGTCATTGTCTCTGGGCGCATTGCTCAACATCTTTGGCACTGCGACCGCCCCATAGCTTATATTCCGCCAATGCGCAATGGCATGCATACCTAATGCCCAATGATGTGCACGCCGCAAACTGAAGCGCGCAGTTAAGCGATCCATGTCAGGACGTCAAGGGTGTCAAGGCAGGACTCGCGGGCCTGGCTGTCCGGACAGTCTGGACACGCAGTCGGTTTATAAGGCGTACAATTTTAGATCATTTGGGGCAAATTTAAAGTTTTAGTTGCCCAATACGATTTAATTTAATTTAAGGAGTTTGCCTTGAAAACTTAGATGGTTTCTGCTTGGCCATAAATTCAGTGGCTGTCCGCCAATGTTGGTTATTTATTTGACTTGAGCACGTTGTGGCGCGTGGCATTTGGTGCTTGCTCCTGGCCAGCGACAACCTTTAAATGACATGCCACGCCCAGTTGCACCCCGTTCGCCCCAAAAACTGTCAGCATTCAAGCGTTCCAAAAAAGGGCGCCCGGGCGTCACCAAAAAACAGAAGCAACACGCGATTTATAGCGCACCTAAGCGAAAGTTTTGTTTTTTTTGTTTTTTGTATTTTGTATTCTTGGGAGTTTACGAAATATGTTGGGCACGTTTTGTGGCTGCTTTAATTTATTGGGTCTATCTATTTGTGCGTATGTCAATGCCAAGTGTCAGAGTGAAGAGCGCGCTCAATAACAACAGTTCGCGTATGTGTGATATTTTTCTGGATGCTTGCTTGAAAGTAAAATTTCATTAATTATCTGCTGGCGGCGCTGCTTGGCAAAATATTCTACTCTGTGCGCCGCAGTGTATGCCATGATTTATTGCTGCGAGCCTAGTGGTCGGATGGTGGGTGTAGTGGGGCCATGGTGGTGCGGTGGTGACTCTCCGTATCCGTATCTGTGTCTGTTGCCTCCTGCTTGGCTTCGTTTGTGCAATTTTGACGGGCAGCTTCAAAAGCGCAACATGAGAATTTATTTTGCGCGCATTTGTCTTCCCGTAGCACAACACTCACATGCACTCACTCACTGGCACTCACACACACACGCACATTCACATGGTGGTATTATTAATAGTTCTGGCTCTGCCTGCAATATCCTGTCAAATTAATTTCAATTTAATTAAATTTTTTCCATTCGCTAGCGTCGAAATAAGCTAAGCAAAATAAATGAAAATTTCTGTCAAATAAATGTTAAAAAATTGACTCATTGTGGCGCATTCGATGGAGCAGCGAAGCCGCGGTGCAAAATGCTGCCAAGGACTGTGCTAGTCTAGTCCTGCTCCTTTCTCTTTCGCATCAGTTCGTTGTTGTTGATGTTGCGTGCTTAGCCAAGTTCAGCGAAAGGAAGCAAGTGGAAGGAATCACAGCTGCAGAAATATTTGCAAGCATTTGTTTCTCACCCCGTGTTTGGCACGCGTGTGTGTGCGTGTGTGTGTGTGTGAATGTGCCAACATAGCGAATGCTGAAAATTCTCATGCTTGGCACTAAAGTCATTTTTCGCAAATGCTGCTGCGGCGCCCGGTTCAAGCCATTTGCCATTGAAATAGTTGAACGTTGTGTTGTTGTTGTTGTTGCTGTTGTTCGATTGTTGTTGTTGTTGCCTTAGCCCCAAACAGCGCTTCGAAAATTCGCTCATTTATCAATATGTCCGCTGTTGTATAACTATTAATGCCAGCGGCGCCCACCCTCGCCGTGCACGTGTCGGCAGCCCAAACTTAACGCCAAACTTAGAGAACGTCAAATGCGTTTTAACTAATTTCAAGCAATTCATTTTCATCTTCGCATGCATCTTGCTGTCGAGTGTCGTGTTTTGAAATTAATGCGAACTGCATTAGCATTGACTCGTATAAATGAAAGCTGGCATTATTTAATGTCGGCGCCCCCAGGCACACTAGCAAAATTCGTAGTTTACATGGTAGCCTGCCGCATCAAAAGTCAAACAGTGCGTATGAGTGATGTGACACATATATATATCTTACCACAAATAAATCTGCTTACCTTACTTAAAGTGCATTATTTGGTTAATGGAGCACTGCCACAATGCACACAAAATGAATTATGATTTTTTGCTTAAACATATATTCTTACATGTGGCATGGAGCGGGTACGTCGAGGTGCTGTCATTTCTGACACTGCCTGGCATTTCATTGGTACGTAACATATGGTGCGTCAACTGTTGCAAGGGGTTCATTGGGCAACCGCCTTTTTATACCCTGTATCTATCAAAATATTTTAAAAATTTCTGACTTTGTCGAGTATTAATCAATAGTAGCATTTCTGATACCTTATTCACTTTCCTCAAATTGAAATAAAGTATTTAAATGTGTTTTCTAAATAAAGAAAATATTTTGAAAACATACAACCACAAATAAGGTCTGTAAATAAGCAGCAAAAGAACATAAGATGTAACACATCCATTTTAAGTTTAGCACAGAGTATGTGCTAGCATATCACTTTTAACTAATGCATTAATTTTTAATGTTTACTTATTTCTCATATACATCGCCTGCGAATCTGTAGCGCAGCACAAAATACGAGGTTCTTTTGTAAATTTTTTCATTTGCTTGTCAGGCTCATCTGTGGCACGGCTAGCACGGAACGGAACGGGACGTTAGGCGTTGCTGTCATCATATGACAACCCAAAAAAAAAAAAAACACAAAGAAGAAAAAAAAGAGCAGTGAAAAAAATACAAATTATGGCAAATGGGCGCAAATTTTAATGAAATTCAACAACAAAAAGTGAATAAAGCGAGAGCAGGGAAAACCTACACGGCAAGATGTCAACAGGGAAATATTAAAAAGTCCCTGACAGGCAAACGAGGATAGTGCCAGGACGTGGCGTGTGCGGTGCAAACAGTTGGTGCCCAAAGCAAGTACACAGTAAAAAAAAACTCGTATTGGTCTGGGGCTCATCCTGCGTAACCGTCATTAAGCTGAATGTTTTGGTAATATTTTAGCTTTAATCTACGAATAATCAATTGTTTTATTAATAAGCACTGTGCTTAAGGGAGGGAAAAAGGAAATCAATGGCATTACAAATGCGAACAAAAATATCTCGACAACGAATAAATTGCAGAGGGCGTTAAGCTGCATTAATTCATGACGTTGTTTGTTATTGCCATTTCCGGTTTGCTACATCCGCTTTTCACGCAATTTACTTGACAGTACCACAATACAAGCACAACACATACCTTCACACACACATATATATATAAATCGATGTCAGGCTGGAATCTTTAACTGATTCACATAAATTTATTTTTGCGTATATATTTATATATATGTGTGTGTGTGTGCATTTTAAACAGTTTTTAATTATAAATACATTTTTAATATTACACACTGGCATTTCATGCATTTTTAAACTTAATTTAACTTGTGGCCATTTTAAAGCCAATGACAATTAAGATGTAAATTTAAAGATTAAGCGGAGCACAGAGTGAAAGTAGTTAAATGTGTGCATTAGAAATTTATATATATTACATAACATTTTTTATTATTGTGAAGAGAATTAAAACTTTATTCTGCACATGCTTAAAAATGTGTAGTCTCTTTTCTTATAAAAGTTGCATTAGCAAAAAGTAAACTTATTTAATGTTTGCATAGTGCCTCAGAGGCTGCTATTTGTCATATAATTTTAAGTTACACATTTATGTATCATACTAAAGCGAAACAGATAGACAAACCTAAATTGTTACATAATAAAAATTACAAACTCTTTAGTTGGGGTTAAAACAGCTCGCATCGATAAAAAATGTTCAGCAAGATAAGTACCAAAAAAAAAACGCTCAACAAAGTAAATATTTAAAACATATGCATTTATAATGTGCGAATCCTCCAATCTGTTTGGGTGCAACACAGAGTTCTGACCTCGAAAGTGTATGCACAAGGAAAAGCTATTTTATTAAGTTTCGTAATTTCGTTGGCTTAAAAATTTGCTTTTGCCCTACCGCTAGCGCCATTTTGTTATCGTTATTAAAATGGCGAGCACTGAAAATAACTGGAATTAAAAGCAAACATTTCAACAGCAGAAAATCGGTATTCAATACATTGCGAAGCCGGAGATTAAATACCCTTGTTCTCATACATTTTAACACATGTATTATAAACCAATTTTTTAAAGTATTTTTAATATTTTAAAATCTTTTTGACCGATCCTGAAGTTAAATTTATATAATTTTAGTTTTATCGTTTATACCTAGTAGAGACTTTCATTATACACATTTTTTAATATACATTTTAATAGGTATAGGGTATTTAAAAAAACAATAAAAAACACAACAACATTAACACACATAAAGAAAACACACAAGCATACAAAACACTTAACATAAAAAAATATATATGGAAACGTATAACATATTTACTTGCTTAAAAACAAAGCCAAAGGAAATTGGTTGGCAAACTGTGGCAAAAGCAGCAGCAAAAAAAACTTTAAAAATAACAACAACAACACCAAAATCGTTCAGCAAAATCAATTTGCATTGGCCACGGGCGTGCTGTGCGAGTGTGTTCCAGTTCCGCCTAATATAAAATGCAGCAAACAAATCAAAATTAACAAATACGAGGGGGTGGGCTGTTAACGAAACAACATGGCACCCTGCAAGGCAGCTGCGAGTAAATTGCAAAGGTTGAGCACAAATGAAAATTAAGCTTTCGCATTACACGAGGAGTTGAATGGGGAAGTGGAAGTGGGAGTAAGGAGTGCACGTAATGGACATCGCCGTGGGACGGAATGCTTATCTAAACCCGATTCGCTGGCTCTGCGGGCATTGCATTGCTAATTTAAAACCTTGCCATGCATTTAAAATGTTCAAAGGGACCGCAAGGAATGCAATCGGTCAGCACCGTTGCGTTGACAGAGGATGCGTTTTAATTACCAGCAACAAGTTCAGCAACCGACGATACAAATTAATTATGTGAGCTGGAGGTGCTTTTTGCTGCGTTACTGTGGCAACATTTGGACAGATTTGCACCTGCGGCTCAACTGGGCGCAATACAAATAATTCACTGTAAGCCTGCACGGCCCGCTGTGGTGTCGTGCATCAAAGGATCTGCCGGGGGAGATATTACTGCAAGTTTGATGCGGTTCCACATGCGGTTCTCAGTGCGGTTCCTGTCGTAATTTATGATTATAGCTGACTTAAGCACACACACAGTTAATGTGTTTATGTGTGTGATATCTCAAATATTGACACGTGTGTGGGCGTGGCTGTCAACCCTTTAGGGCCATGAAAGGTCTTGGCTTTAGACAAACCTAATGTGGCCATTAAAATTGCATATTAATGCCAGATATTTGCTGATTGCCAATAAAATACATGAGCACGAAAAAGCAGCTAAAGAAACTTTATTTAAGGCAGGCGTTGAGCCAAAAAACTTTTTATTTTCCAACCTCATCGATGAGCTGATAAGTGGCAATTGAGGTGACACACGTTTGTATGTGTATGTGTGTGTGTGTGTGCTCTTGTTGTTGTTCTTGTTGTTGTGGCATATGAAGTGCCAAAGTTGAAAAAGTTATTTGCATGTAAATTTGTTATTAGGATCGCAGATGTAATACAAAACACAACCAAAGAAAGGAAAATCAAGAGGTAAAGCAATGAAAAAGCAGGCAAAACTTTAGACAAAAAGCCAAATGGCAAAATGCGGGGAGGGGGACAGATAAGGCAAACAAGCAATGATAAAGCAATACCAAAAAGAAGAGCAACATATATATGTGGTGTGGGGGGAGGGGGTTAAAAGCCGCTGCCTAATGACTGCGATAAAAGCTGGCAAATGAGAGAAACCAAAGAGTAAGCAACACAATTGAAACTTTGCAATTGCCACGTAGAAAATCCATACACATCGAGACACGCACACACTTACCAGCTCATACGCACGCACACACACACGCACACACACACACACATGGGCGTGCTTACCGCTTTGTTGTTTGGCTACACATTACAAAATGTTGGCGCATTATTTCCGTTTCCGCTCAACTGGCAAAATTCATTAAGCTCCACAAAATGGCTGAGAGTCACTCAATCCGTCAATCTGTCAATCCGTCAACCAGTCAGCCGCTGCCGCCGCCGCTCGAGTGGCTGCCTTGCGCTCAATAAACTTTCATTAACTTCGTTCATTCATCAGCCATCCAGTCAGCCAATCAGCCCCGTTTGAGACGGACTCTGGCCGACTTGTAAGTGTTTTGTAAACAAGGCTTATAGAAATGGCTGCCAATATTTTTGCGTTGTTGCAGCTCAAGTGGCGCGCCCGCTGACATATCAATAGACCTGCAGCCCGGTCACCAAAATGAAAATGCAGCTGTGAATAATACATGAGGCAGCTGAAATTTTCGAATTTTAGCGATTTGCCAATAACGTTGCCGAAGGCAGCGAATGTCAAGCGGCTCTCGCCAGCTGAAGTCATTGTCCTTCAAGTGGTCGGCGGACAAAGCCCAATCCAAAAATCGCTTTTGCCAATCCGCAATTCCCAAACTCTAATCGGCAATCGCCAATCCTCAATTACAATTCAATTCTGCTGCAGACGGCGTATTTCGTCGACGAGCTGGATTAGTCGCCAAAATTTAATTGAGCATTCAAAAACGCATTGACACGTGCGACAGACAGCGGCGATAACGACGAAAATGGTGGCCAATCCGCTGGCCAATTCGCTGGCAAACACAAATTCCAAGTCCAAATTGCTGCTGTCACCATGGAACGAGTGCGAGAAGGTTGCACATTGCCCTGCCAAGATTTGTCCCACAGTTTGTGTTTGTCACTCTGCTGTTGGGAGGGGGGAGGCCAACCAGAGACAAGGACAACTTGTTATCGTGTTCGTCTCCACAAGTCCGGCTTGATTGGCAGTTCAGGTTACAGCTTCCAGCACCGGCAAATATCCTTGTGTCCTGGCTTCCATGTTTCGTTCTATTTTCTAACGTTTCCTTGCCAATTGCCCAACTGTCAGCGAACGCAAAGTGTTGTCAGAATTGTCTTCAGCGGAGTTGCAATTGCAATTGCAACATGCCATGCAAAAGAATTCTCAACCAGATACAGGAATGCATACTACAGATTGTCACATAGATCACCAGTGTGACCCTCGGCCCTTTCTCAATTTTGTCCCAGATTTAGCCAGCTCCTACCCATAGTTAAATCGAAACGATTTCTTGCAAATATTTGTTTTATATAGAAAACTTAAATTTTCCAACAAATATTCAATCTAATGATAATTGGTAATATTATGCAGAATAATGTTTTTTTTATTCGAAACAAACTGACAAACTTAAAATGATTAAATTCTATTTTGCAGTTACCCTTTTAACTAGTTAATTTTCTTGGTTTTGATTTTAAAGTTGATTTTCTCCCTCTACCGTTATCCCTAATGAAAAGCTAAACTAGTTGCAAATTAATTACATAAATATTTATTATTATTTTCACGAGTATATTATTCTCGAAATCCAATAGGTATATTTCTTGCCAAAGGATTAACAAGAAGCTAAGAAGTTCAAAGGCATCACGTTCTCAACTAATTGCCAGCATAATTAGAAGTCGGCGTTACAAATCCCGGCGGGCCACCGACTGATTGGCAAATTGACAATTGGCAAAAATGTTGCGGCGTCTTTTGTGGCAAGGGCTTGGCCAGGACTCTAATTGAATCACGTGCGTGGGCTGAGAAATTGGCACTGGCACTGCAAATGGAGCTGGGACTTGGAACTGGTCTGGGACCGGCACTGGAACTTACCGAATCGCTGACTTTTCTAATAGTTGTGCACTGGCACGCCCACTGGTGCCGCCCATAAGACGCCATCGACGCGTACGCAATGGGACAACAACTTAATCATCATCACGTCGGCATTAGTCACACTCCAGGCGCGTTATCCTTTCACCCACGCTCGCATTTGCGTATGTCAATTTGTCAAGTTGTGTGCGAGTGTATGTGCATGTGTGTGTGTGTGTGTGTGTGTGACTAGTTCGCTCACATGTCATTTCGAATGCCATTTGCAAGTCTCTTTTATAGCCACAACAATGAAGGCATTTGCCAAAACTGAACATTAGAGGAATACCGTTGTAACGTTCGCTTTGCAGTTGGAACAATTCGATAATTATGCCATATGCCATTTGCTGATTGTGCCTGCTCCTGGCCAGGGATGGGCGTGGTCGTGAAGGGTGATTTACATTTAAATTCGAATTCAAGCGAATAATGTTTGGGTCTCATCTTATCAACTGCATTAGCCGATTATATTTATGTTTGTGTTGGTGAACGTGAATATGTACGTAAGTGTGTGTGTGTGTGTGTGTGTGTGTATTTGTGTTTGTTTCCGTGTATATCTATTTCAAAAATTTAATTGGACGCGCGCACTGCGCTTCCCTCTACTGTTTATCCGAATGGATAAAGTTGATGCTGCTGCGTCGTGAGTGCCGGCTGTGCCACAGTTACTGCTCAATGGCATTGCAATTTAATTAAGTCACGCAACATTTCGATTTGGAGCTTTAAATTGAATGTGCATTTGCAAGCTGGTATCGAATTCAACTAATGAAGTTCGATCTGTGTTCCATTAATTGGATTCCAACAGTGGGTGGAAATATTTAGGTGTATTTACTACAATTCTTCTTTCATTTATGTAACTCAATAATGCGAATTATAAACAAAGTGATTAAGAAATATAATGTTGCTTTTCAATAATGTAAATATATCCGTCAGAAAAAAGAGTTTTTTATACTATTATAAAATAGGAGAGAAGAGACTCCTACAAAAATTTAAGCCCCTTTTACACATTTTAAATCATCTCAGCTACTCGAAATTCTTAAATAACTTCTTTCCATAATTTTTGTGACTTAAAAATAGCATTAAGATCGGTGTACAAATACTTTTTACCCATTTTCAATGGGCTTTAATTTTAGGAGACCCTCTTTTTAGGAGACCCTCTTTAATAAAAGTATATAAAATATTTAACTATATAAGAGCTGCTTAACATATAATGCGGCTGGGATTATTGACCCAAAATCATTTTAAATATCGAGCGGACAACTAACCTGCACGTAATGCTGCTTATTTTGAATGCCAAGCCCAAGAATATTTATGCATTTGCTGAGTGTGCCGTGCTGGGACAGGTGGGGACAAAATTTGCCAGTTGGCTGGGCGTGCTCAGTGCAACTATTGGCCGCCCCCAACTGGCTTCTGGGTGTCTTGTTAGCTGCTTCAGTCGCAACATTTCCGTGTCGCATGTTTGTTAGGCAGCCCAAGGAAGCGTAAGATATTTGCCTGTTTGCCTTTGGCACGTGCATGGAATGCGAATGGGAATGATCGGGGTTAGGATGGGTTGTGTGTGTGTGTGTGTGTGTGTAGTTGTTGTGCATGTTGTTTTCCTTTGCCCTTTCAGCGCATTTGCCGTGCTCTTTTTATGCAATTTGCCTGCAGACGACTCGTTATTTTATTGTTTACCTGCACACACAGCAAACATAAGTAGAACATAAATTCCAGACCCGCAATCTTGGAGGACTGCATATTCTTTTGTTTAACATTTTGCCGACGCGCAGACAAATGTTGTTGCTTATGCTGTTCCTTATGCCATATGTTGTGCTGTCGGAGCAGCGACTAAATAATTTCTGTTGATTTCGTTTCGCAATTACCGTGCAAATAAAAACCATTTCCACCTGTCATTTCAGTGCCAAACTTATGGCATTTGAAATGCTTCTTGTGTTGACTTTAATTTTAACACGACCAACCAACCCATCCTTGTTGGATGTTGTTCGATGGGGCTGCAAAATCCTTTTAACGCTAATCAGATAAACACATTTTAAGTGGCTCTTTGCCTGGCGACACATGTGAGCTGCAATCCAAGGGGCCGAAACGTTTATATCGATACAAGAACTAAAATGCTCCAAGTGCGCCAATTGCTGCTGATGGGCTGGGTGGGGTTTGGTGGATCTGTCTGCTTAAGAGCTTAAGTGAAATTATACTTGGAGCACAGCAATTTCATTCACGAAATGCGCAGTGTGCGGTCCACAGATTGTCAGTGGGCATGGCAGTGTGCTGAAATGCTCGCTAAAAGCTTTTGGCCCACTCAAATGAGGAAAATTTTCAAAAAAATTCTAAAGTGACATTGCGATAATCGCGTAATCGATGAAGTCTGTCATTATCATGAGCCCCTCGCTGTAGCTGTCGCTGCTGCTGCAACCGATGCCCGTGCCCGTGCCCATGCCCCTGCCCTTGTCCCTGCCCCTGCCCCTGTCCATGTCGGGTCTGACACTGTCAAAGGCAAGTCAATAAGTAAAATTTTCAATGGCAAAATGTCGAGGCAGGCAACAAAAAAACACTTAGCCGACAGAAGCGGGCAAAAATGTTTGAAACATTTTCTTTTTAGAAGTGATGGAAAGAGTGGCATGCCAAGGGGGGGGAAGGGGCTGGCTGTACGTTTAGTTTTTGATGCTCGGCGTTGTCAAATTACCTCGGACCCTGCTAAAACAAATAGAGAGATAGAGAGAGATAGAGAGAGAGAGATGGGGAGAGGGATAGAGAGAGCGGCCGCGGCAGCTTTACCCAAAAAAGTTGAAGCCTTGATTTTATATTTTAGCAAGAGGGCTGAAGGCAGATTCAATTTGACAGTTGCAAGAATTCAATTTTCTTGTCATCATGTTGCGGATTAGTTTCGTGCCAGTCCAGGCCAGCACGCCAGCGAGACAGAGCGACAGAGAGGGCGAGTCGGCCAAGCACTCAGCGCAGTTGGACATCATTTGCGAAAGTGCAACTGCAGCAGTGCCAATAGGCAACAGTCAACAGGAGACAGGAGACAGGAGACAGACAAATGCACACGCACAAATGAGAAAAGTTGTTACTTCCTAAAACTGCAAAAAAGTTTACCAGCTGCTGCTGCTGCTGGAGATCGAAGTGGGACTCTGGCTGCATGTTCTGAATGCGTCCCAGTGCCCCAACGGATGTGCGAGGTGGCAGTCCTGGCCAAGCTGCCGGTCCTGGACAAATAACAAAGTTTGTGGCCAAGTTATGTGCGTGTCGCATTGAATGCGACGCACGTGGTGGGGCAGATATAACTGTACTGTATAGACGGGCTGCATTTGAGAAACTTTCAAGTTACACGAGCTTAGAAACGCAGTTACAGATACGATTATTAAAACACAAATGTTGTCATAGATTGACATCAATTAGAATTTCTGTTGAGAGTTATTTATATATATTTAAATCATATATATTATATATATGCTTATATCGTAACATATTAATTAAATAGTTGCGATTTAATAATAACAATCACATTAAATAATAATTATAATGTTTATAATAAAACCAGTTAAATGAATATATTCTGAATCGGGTCGGCCTCGCCCGCCCACATTTTCGAGATTGTTGAGTATAAATTTTTAGAGTATAAGTTGGCATTTGACTAACTAGAAATCAGATTTTTATTTATAGGAGTGGGCGCAATAAATAATTTAGTTACTCAGACGAGAAGAGTACGTTCAGTTTAAAAAAAAGCCTATATATGTATATGGATCAAAATATGTCAGTGCTTTATCATGTAATGATTATCGAGTTAAAATTGAAAAAATCAGCAGTTTCAGTTTCTTATAAAATTCATATGAGTTTTACAATTAGTGCAAATCGAATCATCACAAAAGATTGAACATTTAAAGCAGCTTTATAAAATGTCATATTTAACTTCGAAATATGATAAATAAAGGTGTATTCAAGCCTTAACATACTATTTATGCACTTTAATTGGATGCAGGGCATTTTTACTAAACAAACCAATATAAATGCTTACAATTTTCTTAATTAAACTTTAAATTTCTGCTTTCGCTTTTTCTCTCGCGCTTTCCATTTCGTGCTGTCATTATCAATCTCATTTTCTTTCTCCAGCTCCTGCATTAAACTTTCTGGTTCGCCTTTCAACTGACACGAGTCTCGTGTGGTCAGTGCTCAGTTCTCGACTGTCAGGCAAATGAAATGTATATCAATTAGGCCATTCTTATGGCCATGTCAACGACACTCGCTATCTGTGTCCGGGCTCGGTTGCACTTCGGGCAGCCATAAGCTGTCCACAGCAACAGCAACAAACAGCAACAAATTAAAGAACAACTTGAACAATGGCAACATTGGCCGGAAACACCTTTAAAGAGGCTTTGACTTTGGGTTCTAATTTGTCACATCTTCCGTACATACAGAACACGTTGGCCCCAAAAAAGGGGAAGGCCGGAAAAAATATGAAATGTCAACTGGAATGACTTATAGACTCCACAAGCGGACGATCCGTCTCCGACCGACTGGCTAACTGCTTAAATACTTAATATACCAACGACAACAACAACAACAGCAACAACAAGAACAAGAAAAGCAGCAAAAAACAAAAAACAAACCGGAATAACAAGAGACAAAGGCATGACGACAGGCAAAGAGTGGAAAACAATTTGCTGCCTCTGGTTGGGCTTTAGCTCCATTTTACTCCTTACCTAAGCCTCCTACGACCAGCTCCCCCTCACGCTGCCCGCTGCTGGTGACTATTGTTGCCGTTGTTGTAGTGACACTGGCTTGAATCCCGAACAGAAGCCGCTTGATGGATTACAGCCAAAAGGCGGCTGCTTCTCAGCATTTGAAAGGTGTGGTCGAGGGGGCGGCAAGAGGCGGCAGCTGCACGATTAGGCTTTTGTTTGGTTGCTTGTCAAATTTCTATAGTCACACCCCCCTTTGGCTTTGTGTGTATATGCGGCAAAGTGATTTGTGCACCCCAAAGAATTGGAAAATACGTTTAATAAAGTGAGGGGTAAAATTCACCAAAGGGTTGGCCCACAACCAACCATTGCCAAAGTAGAAGCGGCTTACACTCCGCACTCACACACAAAAGAGGTGGAGCACAAGACAACAAATTGGATCGCATCTCGCACTTTTTCGCACACTCGTCAATAACAAAAAACATATCGATGAATGGAAAGTTTAAAGTCGAGCACTCGCTCAATATGGCTTAAAGCTAATGCCAAAGAGCACCGCTCCAGTCAATTACTCTCTAATGCCTTTCAGTGACCTTCACACACGAGTCCCGTTTGAGGCCGCGTCAATTTGACCGCCATAAACTGGCAATGGACAACGGACAGCGGGCAGCGGGCAACTGACAACATAATCATTTATCATAACAAATGGCATTTCTCAAGTGGCATATATGATTGCGCCAAGGCCCAAACCAAAAGAAAACGGAATCAAGCCAAGCCAAAATCAAGGCCAGCTGGCTTCAAAGCTGGCCGTCTGCATTCCCAGTTCAGTGGGCCATAAATCTGCAGCCTGGGCCAAAGTTGCGGATATGCGAAACGGCAACGGCAATGGCAACCATTTGTCTAATTTTAATGGTCATGCTAATAGAGCCATTGGCTTGTCGAGCGGTCGCCAGTGGATTGGTCAGCCCACACCTGGCCCCGACTGCCCATCGATGTAGTGTGGTGTGGTGTGCGGAAGAAGAAGCGTCGGGTCAGTTTTGTGAACGTCGACTTTTAATTTATGTGCGGCAAAAACTTTTTGGCTCATTAAATACCTCAAAATGTTAAATGACTTACGAGCTGGCGGCCCCCAAAAGGGGAGCCGCAACGAAATGTTGCAAACGATTGACTGCCGCATGGAACGTGCCTCTTTCGTGCCTCGACCAGAAGCCAACTGCGGCAATCATTGCATCATCATTTACTGAATTGCCGTTACGTGCGGCATTATCGGCCACAGAAAATCGCAATCGGCATCGCAATCTCAGTCGAGGAGTCGAGCCGTTGTTTGCGATATTGATGAACCGACGAGGAGTCCTTTGTCTTGGCTTTTTAATGAGCTATTGCCTTGGGTGGTACCCTAACAGAGAGTACACTGCTCAATATATTAAGCCATATATAAAGAAATTATTTCCAGACAAAAATATAATAGATATATATAATACAATAATTGGTTAAGGATAGCATGGAATATACTTTGTATATCAAATTTTTGAAACCTTGTTCCCCAAATTTTTAAAATATCATAAAAGTATCGTTTTCATACTTAGAAACATATGTTATTAAAATAACTTTTTTTTTTAATTTTGAATGAATATTTTAAATTTTTAAAATTTGCAAAACACCATTTTATTATTATGAATTGTTTTAAATATCTAAAGTTATAGTTTATATTAACGATATTAAGCTATTTTATGTAATTATTTTTATAGAACACATTTTTACAATCATTTTTATGTATTTTAAGATTTAAATTTAAAAAAAAAATCTGTTTTTATATGTATTTATTTATTTTATTAGCATTATAGATTTACTTAAAATGCATTTTTAAAACTAATTTAAATATATTTTTTTAGAAATCTGTATCAACTGAACTTTAGCTTTGGGCTTAGGGTACTTTTTTGGCGCTCTCTTGTGTTCTTTAGTTTAACTTGACCTATGTGCTCATTCTTCATTAATGATGCGAATCTAAAGAAAGGACAGCAGTGCTTCTGAATGACAAGCCAACCAAATTGGTTCATTTATTTCTTGCTATTTCCTTACCTGACACTGACTCCAACTGTTCGTGTTTACCAGCAAAACGCTCCAGGACTGCCAATCAGGACAGCTAACCGCACATAAAGGATAACCCAACTTTGGCCAACTAGCTGACCAACTCGCAGCTGGCGACAGGGAATCGCATGCAAGCGGATTCATAAATATTTATGAGCTTCGTACGCCGGCCTCATTGCAATAGCATATGCAGCTTAATTTATTTATCATACCTGGGCGAACCCAAATAAAAACGTGGTAACAGCGTTTATTTAGAAATACACGAGTTACATGAAATATGGAAAAACAAAAGCTCTAAAACGGGAGGGCAGTGAGTGGTAATAGGAGCAGAGTTCACCAGATTCACAAACACACGCACACAATCGCTGCCGGCAAATTTAATTTAAAACGCAAACTCCAAAAATACGTTGAACCTCAATCAGCACTTAGACACCGTCCCCGTCCCCCTTTCCTCGAATAACCCCTTTAACGGATTGTTCACTATGGTGTGTGTTGACTAGCCAAGCGCAATTGTGTTTGAGTGTGTGTGTGTGTGTGTGTGTGTGCCCAAAACTATGATGCTGATGTTGCTTTAGCATTCAGCACAATTCAAGTCGAGGCTCCAGCTCCAGCCGGAAACAACACACCCGGTTAAACCGCCCCAACGCGGCCAACACTGAACCGCGCCTGGTCAGTTAATGCACTAGCTGGCTGTGCTGCTTTTTACTGTTGTTGATGTTGAGCCAACAATGCAACAGCAGCAACAGAATAGAGTTCTGTTTTTTATTATTTTCTTCTTTGCCGCTGCTGCGTTCTGCGTTGCCCTCTGATTGTTGTTGTGCTGTAAATTGCATTTGCGGCCAACAAAGTGCAACAAAAAATAAACAAACACTGCAGCAACACGTAGAACAAGCAATGTTGTCAGTCAGGCCTCCATTTTGTTTTGTTTGTTAGTAATTTTTCGTTGATTTCTGCTTCTGCTTCTCATTTTCATTTTCATTTTGCTGTTTGTTTTATTTAAAATGCCATTAGGTGTGGCTTGTGTGTGTTTGTGTGTGTGTGATCCCATTTGAACCACCACAGCATTTGGGTTACCATTACTCGTAAACACAAACACCCACACAGACATTTCCGCCTCCTCTACTCAGACATTTGGTGCTCAATAATTTTCCAATTTTTTTTTTTTGAGTTTCAACATGCACTAAATATTCAACAGTTCCTTTTTCCCATCTACCAGTTTCCAGTGGTTGCTCACTTTGATTTATTTTTCTTCCGCATTTTTTGTTGGAGATATAGTCCTGGGTTTGTTTTTAATTAAAACAACAATGTGTTGCCTCACTCAGAGAATGCCTTTTACCTATACACACACACACACACGCACACCCAACTACAGACACTATTATTGTATTGGCCCGCCCGGTCCAGTAATGTTGTTGGAGTGTTTTACTTTTACAATTTCATTTCGATTCTTTTGTACTTTCTCTCTCTGCGGCCAATCGCCCCTCTGTCGGCCTCTTCGCTTTGTTCCTGGGCGTGTTTTGTGTGAAAATTGATAAGTGAAATATGCTTTTCAGTTTTCAATTTAGCCGTCCAATGCAATTTCAATTGGATATTAGCACCCAAACACTTGCCGGCCACACTCGCTGCCAAAGTTTAGTTGCCAGGGGAAACATTCTGAAAATGTCGACAGTTAGCTAATAATGGTCTTATTGGACAAAAATGAAAACAATAAAAAAAATCTCTTCCCTATTCAGGCAAAAGTTGCCAAATGCACACACACACACCTGATCACAGTCTATGGGGGAAAAGAAAAGAAAGCGATGTATTTGCATATGTGGGCCATGGCGTGAGACCAGTTCGCTGAACTTGCTGGCCTTTCACCCCGCTTGGGATCCAATTTTAAACGCACCTCACGTCGCGACGATGACACCTCACTAGCACTTGACACTCTTTATGCAACCACCCGCCCACCCGAGAGTCCAATAGTTTAATGCCTTTGACTTTGCCCCCTGCCACGTGGCCAAGCTGGCAAGGTGGGTGTGGCACAAACAGTTGCCTAGTCAACAGAACGCGACTCGCCGCCTTGCACAGTGTCTTTAAGTTAAAGCTCAATTCAACTCGTGTATCAATATGAAATATTGTTTTTAAGTATGATGAAAACTATTATCTAATTTAATTGCTGTTTGGAAATTTTAAATGCAATTTATGATTTTAAGATTTATGATTCAATGAAAAATATTAAAGTTTTCCAAATATTTCCAATTTTAAATATTGCAGTGCAAAGTAAATAACTGTATAATCACACAGTTATTTCAATAACTGTTAAAAGTACACAATTGCTTGTATGTAATGGAAGCCATTAATAATCTTAAATATCAAATGATATTGTATGTGCATTTGTGATTAATGTAGCCACATATATCCAGAGTCTAGACAAGTTATAATTAATTAATTTTACGTTATTGGATTAACTTTATAAACGGCCAGCGAAATTGATTTTAACAAAAAACAACAAGGAAGAAAAATGTCGAAGCTTTTTCTCAAAGCGAACTTGGTGTTTTTCTCATTGCTTTTTATAGGTAGATAGATTCAATGCCAGCATCAATCATCATCGATCTACCTCACATATAAAAAGAAATAAAATAAATAAAAAAGAATAAAATACTTTTCCATAAATTTACTGTACAGTCAGTTGGGCGGTAAGTTTACTATGAGCTGAACACATGGTTTCTTCTACACTCGACTCTTGTTTTTTTGCTTTCCTGAATTTGACACACTGTGCTCTTTATTCAACGACGATGTGAAGTTGTAGATGGCCCAAAGGACAACCAAGGAGGTAGCAACAGGCACAGAAGTGCACTCACAAACACTTGTAAATGTGTTGGGAGACTCAAACTCACACACACAGCTACCACAATCGTAAAAAAAAGTAGACTAAGCGATTTGGTGAAAGAATAATATTCAGAGAGTTCTTGAGGCGGGTCGTTTTTGAAGTCCTGTCTTACATTAGCCAGGGCATGGCCCACTTGTGTTAATTTGAAATGAATGTCATCTCAGTAGACTGTACAAAATTATCAACAAAGTAAGTCAACTATATCGCATACGCACAATATTTATATATATTTATTCTCTAAAAGCATACGTAGACTTTGTAACTTAAATTCACAGTATAAAATAAGAAAAAAAAAACCCCAATGACGTTTAAGAAACTTCTGTTCGTCTGCATGGGTGAGTATTATGATAAATGGCTGGCGAACCAACAACCGTTATCTGTTATCTGAGTTATTTGCAGGCAACTCATGCAGTTCACCAATGGCAGAAACGATAATGCAGAACTTGATGGTCAAGACTAGTCTCTACTGGGAAGTTGACAGTGCGGCACTGCGAGGATGGAACATTGGCAGACGACCGCATAAGCAATGTTTGCGCGTTCTGCGAGAGCACGGACTGCGCTCTGATCACTTTAGTCGTCAGGTAGATAAGCAATCAATCTGGATAAGAGTGTATATTTAACCTGGGCATACCCCATTTGATAGCTAACGATCCATGACTTTTACTACTTCGACTACATTATAGCCATGAGTGATCATGTGCACAAGGAGTTGCTCCAATGGGCTGCTGCCAATCACATCACCAACACCCCACAGGCGATCTCGCTGGCTGCCTTTGGCAAAAGGACCAAAAATGATTTAACACCGGTAGGCGAATCAACAAATCTCAGATTTTTACATGTTTAATGAAAACCTCCGTTGAAGGCATCAAAGCTTAAGGCTTTTAGGAAGGCCTACTTTAATATCAAGGAGTGCTGCAAGCAGCTTATACTTGGCCAGCAGGTGAGCATTGTCCGATACGATATGCCCAGCACCGAAGACGATGATGAGCAGGAATATCAGCAACATAATTCAACACCCAAAGATACGATTGATAGTCCCAATTCCATAAGCACCCATGATTATCACCGAGGCAGCTTTTTAAGAAGTCCATGCTCAGTGTGTTCAGCGTCCAGGTCGCATAAAAAGAAACTCTGCCAGAATTGTGGACAGAAATTTTTGGCCCAACTCTGAGCGTAAGCAACAGGCCAATAGACCCTCTTGCACAACATTTGGTAATAAAATCAAAGCTGATTTTTATCTGACAGCTATTCACAATTTTTGCATATTCCATCGATCTATGCCTAATTGGCTCAAATACGCGACTATAAAAGCCAGTGTCGGTTGCCAGCCGACACCGTGAGTCCGGAACATCGTTTAATGTCTGCTGTCGAATCGTTGACGGGTAGCTGAGCATGGTGCGCAGTCTGTTGCCAGAGACGTTTGCCGTTGCCTCGTCTGGCACCGGACTTGGGCCCATATTCCAGGCTCAGTCGAGCGGCAATGGCTCCGTGCTGGACAATGTGAGTTAAATTGGCTTAAAACTTAACAAGAAGTAATGTTTTTATCTTTGGCGACTAATTTCTGTACTAGAAATCATCATCAAATAAAGTAATTCGTACCAATATATTCGTCATATTTAATATAAGTAGCTTATTGCCAAAATTAATAATAGCCCTATTGGAGTACAAATTATTTAAATTTTTTGCAAGCAGTGTACAATGTACATGCAATGTATATCAAGTAGTAGTCTGGTGAAGAATTTTACATATAACAAGTACCAACTACGTCATACTCTTTCACGTTCTTAATTATTATTATTATAATGAAGAATATCGTTTTTTATTCTGTAATTTGTGCGATACGGGGGGTGACTAGCTTTAAAACTAGCTTTCTATTAATGCGATTTGCGGGGGAGAAAGTTGGCACGGTCAAAAATTTTGAAAATGAACAGAGTTTTTCGAAAATAAACACACGCGTTTTCCCCAAAAAATCTAAAAAAAATTTTTCAAAAATGCACTGGTTTTTTATGTAGAATCAATGTTAATGAAAAATCAAGCTTTTTCCCAAAAAAAAAATCCAAAAAATTTTTTTCAAAATTTTTATTGATTTTCAATGTGGAATCGATGTTAATGAAAACTCATGAACAGAATGCCATCAAACATGAAAATCGATTAAAAATAACAATTCGCACTTTGAAATTTGGAAAATTTTTTTTTCGAAAATTAGTAAAGAGGCTGTGCTTTTTCCCAAAAAAAACCAAAAAAAAAAATTTTCCAATTTTCATTGATTTTTAATGTAGAATCGATGGTAATGAAAAATCATGAATAGAATGCTATCAAACATGAAAATCGGTTCAGTTTTGACAAATTTATGGGTGTTTCAAATATAAGACCTATGGGTCCGAGAGCTATACATGTCCAAATTTTTGGCAAAAAAATTTGACTCTCTCAGAATCATGTTAAACGTTGTATTTTATACTATTTGTGGCCAGCAAAATCGATTAAAAAATAAAAATTCCAAATTTTAAATTTAAAAAAAAAAAATTTTCTCGAAAATTTTTTAGGGGGGGTACACGCTTTTTCCCTAAACAATTTTTTTCAAAATTTCATTGATTTTTAATGTAGAATCGATGTTAATGAAAAATCATGAACAGAATGCCATCAAACATGAAAATCGGTTCATTTTTGACAAATTTATGGGTGTTTCAAATATGAGACCTATGGGTCCGAGAGCTATACATGTCCAAATTTTTTTCATTTTTTACATGATTTTTGACAAAAAATTTGACTCTCTCAGAATCATGTTAAATGTTGTTTTTCATACTATTTGTGGCCAGCGAAACCAATTAAAAACAAAATTTCGGAATTTATAAAAATTAAAAGTGTGTGCGGATACTTTACTAAACAAACATTATATAACTATTTACATAGTTTAAGAGTAAAGGCAACCATTTGTATTTAATCCATTTGCAGGTGCTGCCGGACATGGCGCACCTCGTCAATCCGTATTGGAGCCGTTTTGCGCCCATGGATGCGACAATGAGCAAAATTCTAGGCCTATTCACTTTATGCATCCTGATCATCTCCTGCTGTGGCAATGGAGTAGTTGTCTACATCTTTGGTGGCACCAAATCGTTGCGCACGCCCGCCAATCTCCTCGTGCTGAATCTGGCCTTCTCGGACTTTTGCATGATGGCCTCACAGTCGCCGATAATGCTCGTTAACTTTTACTATGAGACGTGGATTTTGGGCCCATTGTGGTGCGATATTTATGCAGTGTGTGGCTCAATGTTTGGCTGCGTTTCCATTTGGTCGATGTGCATGATCGCCTTCGATCGTTACAATGTCATTGTGAAGGGCATTAACGGTACGCCCATGACAATCAAGTTGGCTATCATGAAGATTCTGTTCATTTGGTTAATGGCCACGGTTTGGACAATTATGCCGCTCATCGGCTGGAGCAGCTATGTGCCCGAGGGAAATTTAACCGCCTGCAGCATTGATTATATGACAAGAAAATGGAATCCGCGCTCCTATCTGATAACCTATTCCATCTTCGTTTACTATGTTCCACTGTTCCTAATCTGCTATTCGTACTGGTTTATTATTGCGGTAAGTGGAAATATTTTGGGAAAGGCAGCTTGACTAATGAAATAATTTTTAGGCAGTGGCTGCACACGAGAAGGCCATGCGCGAGCAGGCCAAGAAGATGAACGTCAAATCCTTGCGCAGCTCCGAGGACTGTGACAAGAGCGCCGAGGGCAAACTGGCCAAGGTTCAACAATATAATTTGTTTAAAAATGCCTTTAATTGTGCAATATTGTTTGTTGCTTAACCAGGTGGCATTGACAACTATTTCGCTTTGGTTTATGGCCTGGACACCGTACCTGGTCATCTGTTACTTTGGCCTGTTCAAGATCGAAGGTCTGACGCCACTGTCCACGATCTGGGGTGCCACATTTGCCAAGACGAGCGCGGTGTACAATCCCATCGTATATGGCATAAGGTAAGAGGAGTAAATTCAAAGAAGAGAATCTGATTTCGATATCTATTTTTTTTTCTTTATAAGTCATCCAAAATATCGCCTGGTGCTCAAGGAAAAGGTACAGATTACTTTCACATTTAAACCTCTTTTTTGCTAATCTTAACTGTGAATTTACAGTGCCCGTTTTGTGTTTGCGGCAACACGGATGAGCCCAAGCCCGATGCACCCGCTGCAGATGCAGAAACCACCTCAGAAGCGGAATCGAAGGCCTAGTTAAACTAACAAAAAGCAAATTGCTTTAAAAAGAAGCAAAAATTAAAAAAAAAAAAAAAAAAAGATTTTGTATCAGCAAATGATACAAAAATGTAAAAGCAACTGTCAGAAAATGATAACAAAAATGTAAAAAAAAAAAATTAAAAGAAGTTTCTACCAATAAATCATAAGGCATTAAAGCCGAATAGCAAATTAAACTTTATTTACATATATAGCTTATCAAAAAGTAGCTACGTTTTAAATAAAAAAGGAGCTCATCAAGGTCGGGTGAACTGCGTCAAGCACACGCCCACTTAAAAGTCTGCTGTTGAACCCCTCTTGATTCCACTTCTTCAATTCGCCGTTTGTTTTGTGTGCCTTGGCACACATTTCCACGACTATTTGCTTTGACTGTTTCGTCTTGCGTTTAATGATGATAATTACTCAGTTATATTCGCCACACGACATACCCAAACCCGTGCCCCCTCCCCTCCCCCACCTTTCTCCCACGACACATCCCGCACATTTGGTCTAATGAGCACGCATATACACACAGATACAGACACGATTTGGTACACACTCGACAGTCTAATTAGAATACGACAAAGCAACAAAGGCAAAGCTGTATTTTTGCCCGTCAGCAATTTGGCCAAAATTTTCATCAGATCCAGGCCACCAAGTGCTGTTTCTGACAATGCGCACTCGACTCGATGGTGCTCAACGTGGTTACACATCAACTTGGGCATGGATGACCTTCACATTTTTTTTAGATGTCAACTGCCTGGAATTAGCTCAAAACAGAAAATGTTCAACCCAACCAATAATATGATCAGCACCTCAAGCATTTATTTAGTTATATACTAAATAATTCACCAGAAGAGTGTGGGACGTGATGCGCCCGATTTGGCCCAATGCTCGCCGGCCAGCTCGCCAATGGAGGCCATGGCCAGGCCCTGCAAGTTGCCAACGCAAATGCTGTACTCAGCGACATTCTGATTCCTCCGCAGATTGTCTTCGCAGGTTTTCAGGCCCTGCTGAAAGGTGGCCAAAACAAACTGGCCAGCCTGACTAGCCGCTTCACTGGGCGGCAGTTTCGCAGCAAGCGTCTCACGCACCGTTTGCTCAGCAATTGCAGCACGCTTCAGCGTCTCCTCAATGGAGATGCCCTGGCCGTTTGACTGCACCTGTGCCAGGTAAATGCAATCAGAAACTGTTGGAATAATTAAAACGCAACCCTTACCAGGCAGACCAAAACTGAGATGAGAAAAAGCGTTGCGGCCGACATTCTCGGTGTGCATTCAAGAAGCAACTGTCTGGCTCACGATTCCGCATAGCTGGAAATATATTATCTGCTATATCTTATCTGGTGTTTTTGTGTAACATTTCGATGGTGTCAACAGCTTTAACCTAATTACACTTTTATAGCCACTTTGCATAGTCGCGCTAAGATCTGCATTGTTTTAAAGTTATAACTATAGTTATCAGTGGGTGCTACAGGTAGCATATAATTTTGAGACAGCTAAGCTCAGGTAAATACAACACCTTATCAGGTGAGAAGCACACACAGCAGCCCAGGCCGGATGTGAGTCAGAGGAGCAATGGCAATGGTCACTGGTCGGGCAACTAATATGTAACTGCTGCTCCATAATGGCTAACTTCATTTTGACCAAAATGACAAAACGCCCGCCAGCCCCTCTCCTGGCCAAGAGTCGCCAACAAGGCCTCGCCGCAGAAAATTGTTGCCTACTTTTTGGGGGCGCAACTTTTGCATACAAATCCGCAAGCCCCCAACAAATTTACATACATATATGCGCTTATGGACTGCCTCTCTGTGTGTCCGTACGCCCTGCTGTTATTTGCCTTTCTTTTTGCACTCTAGTTCAGGAAGTGAAAGGAGTATATTGGTTTTGTGCTAAAGCTAAAGACTTGAAATTTTGTTTACCCGTGATAGACAAAGTGTTAGGGATTTTGGGGTCCACTGGGGGCGTGGCAAAACGAGAACACTTAAAACGCAAAATCGATAAAGTCCATAATTTTAAAGCTGTTGTCACGCCCACTAGAAAACCCCTAACTAAAAAAAAACTCGGCAAGTGCTATATCTGCCCCCATAAACAACAAAAAACTGTTGCACCTGAAAACTCCAATCAATATTTGGTGCATATCTGCACAACTTTAAAGCTAGAGTCACCAAAGTCCTTTAAATATTGTCAAATCTTAAATTTCTAAATACCAAAATTTTGCAATATAACAATAATAGTTAGTTAAATCTTAAATTTCTAAATAAAAAAAATAGTTAGTAAAACTTTAAATTTTTAAATACCGAAATTTTCCAAAAGAACAATTATACTCAAGACTATTGTGCAGTCAACGAGTATTGTGCAGTCGGTTACGCCCGACTAAAACGTTCTTACTTGTATATTTGTTTTTTTTTTTGCTAACCAATTTTAGCATATATTTGGCAGAAGGCTGCTCAACTGCGGCCTGTTTTTATTCTGTCCAGTTTTTTTAAGCGCTTCAAGTGCCGCAACTTTTGCATTAGCAGCCAAGCGAGGCGGGCCGGAAATGGGTGGTGAATGGGCGTGGTTAGATGTACCACAGAACTTAGCAAAGTTCATGCGAAACCAACACACAAACACACACACACACACACATGCACAGTGACATATTTATTGTTGTAATGGCACAAACAACAGAAAAAGCAAGTTTCAATCTTGGGGCAAATATTTCAATTAAGTGACAAAACTTTGCACTCGCCTTGATCCTTGTAATTCGCCTTGTCATCGTTATGCATGTGTTTGTGTGTGTGTGTGTGGGATATGGCTAGCGGCTGTTTCAAAATTTACATTTAATTACATATTTGAATTTAAATTTGAATGTGCTTTGCCGCATTTCGAACGTCAACGAGGCGTATGCGTCATTTGGCTCAATCTCCCATGGGTCAAAGCTTTTGGTCATTTGCGGCAAATCTTTGGCTAGTTAAGCCAAACCATTTAATCCCCTTAATGCCAGCGAAATTCATGTGCCACCAACAAATGAGAACTTGGCATTGAAAGGAATGGGGACAATGATAATTGAAACTGAAGCGGCCACATAAATCATCATTGGCCCATAACTGGGTCGAGATGCATCCAAAATCATGCACTCGAAACAATTTTCGGGAAGGGCAAAATTGATGAATGCGTAAAAGAGCCGTTTGCATTGAAAAGCGGTGTAGCCAACAATTTGCACAATGTGCTCCCGAAGAGCAAACAAAAAAGTCGAGCAGGAGGATGCGAAGCGAGGGAGAGACTTGGCTCAAAGGCGAATAAATAAAGTGAAAGAATTCAAATATTTGGCCAAAATGCGTCAAGTTTTTGCTTGGCCTTCTCGAGGACACAACATTAACACTCCAAATAGCTGACTGCGGAAACAAGGGGGCGGGGGGCAGCAAAAATATTTGCACCCAATTCCCCAAATCGCACAGCTTGAACCAAGCGGCGAAGCTTTGGTAAATTTCGTAATGGCAGCAAATTTAATAAAGTACAGCTATGCAAAACACTTGGCCAACTAAGAAGGGGGGCGTCGCCACATCAAAGCCAGGTCAAGGACGGGCCCCTCCCCGCCCCACCAGGCCACTCAAATCGTGTCCAACTTGCTGTTTAGGTGCTTTCAAAAAATATTTATTTAGGTATATCGAATCTATGCTGGTGTATTGCACTTAGTGTTAAATAGGGTATCCAAGCCAGGTCGTCTTAGGCTGCGGCACCAGCACCGGCTGGTGTTGCTGGGGCGGCCGCGAGGCGGGCCTGCCACTCGTCATCGATGACCTTCAGGTCGTTCTTGGCGATGGTCAGCGCGGGCTTGACGCAGCGGATCTGCAGCCAGGGCAGCGCGGCGGCGGTGCAGTTGGCAAAGCCCTGCTCGGCATTGGACAGCACGGTCAGGACGCGATCCGACAGGTCAGCTGGGAAATCGGGCTGGCT
Source organism: Drosophila micromelanica (assembly GCA_004143825.1). Taxonomy (NCBI): domain Eukaryota; kingdom Metazoa; phylum Arthropoda; class Insecta; order Diptera; family Drosophilidae; genus Drosophila; species Drosophila micromelanica. Next base: position 51,252 of record SCDY01000457.1, read on the forward strand.
GAGCAGGCGGTCGGCCTCCTTTTGCAGCACTATGGACTGGAAGAACGCGGAGACGGAGAAACCGCCAAACGGTGCTGCCACTGGAGGAGGTGCTGCTGCTGCCGCCGCAGGATTGGCTGCTCCAGCAGCTCCAACACCTGCACTAGGCACTCCACCAGCGAAAACTCCATTCAGATACGGATTATATGCCGCAGCGAAAGGATTGGCTGCCGCAAAAGGACTAAAAGCCTATGACAAATATTTCAGGTTAATTAATGGGCAAAGTGGCCAGAAGACACTCTTCCTACCTGAGCGTTGATGCAGGCGAAGCTGGCGACGAGAAACACAATTGCGAATTTCATTTCGGGGCGATTCGATTTCGTTTGGTTCTGAGTGGAGCTCAGTCGTTGTAGTTCCAGAGAGACTAATATCTGGTCCGGCATTGGAATGGGCTTATATACACATAAGAACACAACAATTTGCGATTGTTATCTCGCTCTGATTTACATGCTTTAATGTTTGTTTATCAAATGTAGTAGCCTAATCCCCTTCTAGGGGTTATCTACACAGATAAAACTAGGCAGTTAGCAAAATCTGCCCACTCATTAAAAGACGTCACGTATTTGTTAGAAATAACTAAAATTTGTACACTATTTATATTTAATATTTATAATAAAAAAAAAACCAAGAATTAAAAACGCAAATTCTTGAAATTACGAAAATTCCATTGAAATTTTTAGCTTATGATTCATATCTTTGCCATATCAAAATGTCAACAATATCTATTAAAAACACAAGGCTTTGAAGTGCAAATTAATTAATTGTTAAGCAAATAATACGAAACTCCTATAACTCATTAAACAAACAAATCTGATACATATGTAATAACTGAAATAATAGTAAATTTGACCAGATTTATATGAACAAATGGTTTATGTATATAATATTTTTAAGATCTTTGTTGTTATTTATTTTAAATTTTATCATTTAGTCATTTCAACACGTATTTAATGTTAATTTACAAAAAAAAAAAAAAAACAAATACATACACCTTTGTCAAACAGCCAAAAATAATTCAATTTAAATATATAAATGGAATTTTTTGCAGTTTTTTTGAAATTTGCAGCTCTGTTAACTTAACATTTGGCTTGATATTAACAGCGAATAAAAAGCTTTTTCTGGACAACTTTCCGTTATATATTTCTAAAAGTAGGTTATTCAGAATTTATATATATATTTTCAATCGAAATTTATAAATAAGGAAACAAGAGTTAGTTTTTTAGAGTTGGCATCTAGCTTTGGGCAAAAAGTCAGCAAAAATTATATAAAATTTGAATTTTAACCGCATTCTCCATCATTATTAACAGCATAACGATAAAGAAATCTAACATAATATTTGAATTCTTTGCTTAACAGAAAATATTTTTGAATTTGTTATTCAAAATGTGGCGACGGAGAAAATATGTAAAATGCAGCCAGTTATAAGAATTCGTTGCTGTAATTTCTTGATAACCTTTATAAATGTTTTTCCTTTTTGTATTCATACATACTAATTCAAGGTAAATGTAAATTGACTTAACTGTTACAGCAAGATCTGTTAAACTCAAATGGGCATGTTAGATAACATTAGCATGTCGTGTTAACGCAAGGTGAGCAGCTAGCACCAAGTATCGATGTTTTTTACATCACTAAAATTTTTGTACACAGCAAAAAATCGATTTAGTTCGTTGAGGAAAAACGACCCCCGCGTCCAACACACACCAGCCCCAAGACAGAGGGAGATTAGCAGTAGTAACGACAGTCCTTCAAACATTACGCAGCCAATCGAAGAGAAAAACTCCAAGGTTTGGCCAACTGCAGACAAAAAAAAAATATAGAAGTGTCAACGCTGCTGCGTGTGAGAAGATTGCGCCCACAGAACGAACGTGCAGCGCAAACGAAACGAGTGAAAGTGCTAAATTGAAACATTCATATAAATCCATGCGAGTGGCGTTTACCACAATTTCTTCCAGTAACAACAGCCACACAATCCGAGTCAGAGCCAAGCAGCAGCAGCGCCCAGCAGCGAGCGTTTCCACCCCCCCTCAAATATATAAAAGTGCACGCCGCGTAAGTCGTCCAAACGTTAAAAATAGAAATATTTTTCTGTTGGTCAGAGAAATCATATAAATTGTTTATTATTTACTGATAGTCAGTGGTTTTCAAATAATTAAAAAGTGTGTGGCACAAACTGGCAAGTCAACTAACTCAAACCCGTTCACAGCAACCGCGTCGTTGACAAGCCACAGCACAGAAGAGCACCAGAGACAACAGCAGCAGAGACAACGCGATGGCTTTCGCCGGATTGAAGAAACAGATCAACAAGGCCAATCAGTATGTGACGGAGAAAATGGGCGGTGCGGAGGGCACCAAGCTGGACCTGGACTTTGTGGATATGGAGCGGAAGACGGATGTCACCGTGGAGCTGGTGGAGGAGCTGCAGCTGAAGACCAAGGAGTTTCTGCAACCGAATCCAACGGCCAGGGCCAAAATGGCGGCAGTCAAGGGCATTTCGAAGCTGTCGGGCCAGGCCAAGTCGAATACGTATCCACAGCCCGAGGGACTGCTGGCCGAGTGTATGTTGACTTATGGTAAGAAGCTCGGCGAGGACAACAGCGTGTTCGCGCAGGCGCTCGTCGAATTCGGCGAGGCGCTGAAACAAATGGCCGACGTCAAGTATTCGCTGGACGACAACATCAAGCAGAACTTTTTGGAGCCGCTGCATCATATGCAGACCAAAGACCTGAAGGAGGTCATGCACCATCGAAAGAAGCTGCAGGGCCGGCGTCTCGACTTTGACTGTAAGCGTCGCCGGCAGGCCAAAGATGATGAAATTCGTGGGGCTGAGGACAAGTTTGCCGAGTCTCTGCAATTGGCGCAGGTGGGCATGTTCAATCTGTTGGAGAACGACACTGAGCATGTCTCACAGCTCGTGACCTTTGCCGAAGCACTTTACGATTTTCACTCTCAGTGCGCCGATGTGCTACGTGGCCTGCAGGAGACGCTGCATGAGAAGCGCTCCGAGGCTGAGAGCCGGCCACGCAATGAATTTGTGCCCAAGACGCTGCTCGATCTGAACTTGGACGGCGGTGGCGGCGGCCTCAATGATGACGGCACGCCGTCCCACATTAGCTCGAGCGCCTCGCCGTTGCCCTCGCCGATGCGCTCGCCCGCCAAGTCAATGGCCGTCACACCAAATCGCCAGCAGCAGCCCTGCTGCCAGGCCCTCTACGACTTTGAGCCCGAAAATCCTGGCGAGCTCGGCTTCAAGGAGAACGACATTATCACGCTATTGAATCGCGTCGACGACAACTGGTACGAAGGTGCCGTCAATGGACGAACTGGCTACTTCCCCCAGTCGTATGTGCAGGTGCAGGTTCCTCTGCCCAACGGCAACTAGATGGCATGATCGTGGTAAATAATTTTAAACTGAATGTTGGTTTCGTCGTTATCGTCGGCGCGCAGCTTGGCACATATAAATGCAAAGAACATATGTAGATGGTTAGATCCGGATTAATATGGTTAGAGTTACGGTTACGGCTTAGCTAGCACAGCACATTCACGTGGCCATAAAAACATCAATTGGAACAGCAAATTTGCAAATGCAAATGCAGTGAAGCGATAGCAAACAAAATTTAATGCGAAATCTTACCAGTTGGCAACACAATAACTACAAATTATTAATTACAATTAAATTCAAGTATGTAATTATGTATGTAATAACTAACTAAATTTACAAATGTTATAAAAATTACTAGTACTTTCCATGCGTTTCCAATTCAAGAATGTCAGCAATTGTTCTACTTTAAATTCACATTTCAATACAAAAATCCAAGAGCAGACACACAAATACAGATATTAATGTATACAATATGTATTAAAAAACCAAACTTTGGCAGAATTCAGAATATTTATTAACTAGATATATACCCCATATTACATACATACATACATGAATACATATGTTGAGATATTTCTGCTTTCTCGCTCATTGATCGTTGTCATTTCTAATTTCCATTGCGCTCTCTATTGCAATTTCTATATAGTATACCTAATAACGCTATCTACCTAAATCATATACCCACTATACCTATATTGATTGTATATCCTAAACTGATAATTGTGCAAAAACAATACTCCCCACACTCTATCCCTTAAGACATACAAACTAAAATGTTATCTGTCTTAATGTTCGTTGTAAAATTTAATGAATTATTCAAATTCAAGGATGAAACATGACAAAATTTTATCCTACATTTTTGCTCCTTTTTATGTGTGTTGTTTTTTTTGTTATTTATATACATAAACTATTATATAAATCAAATTATTTATATATATATATATACACATATATATATAGATATATTTATTAAGCATATTATCTACATGTATATTTATTATTATGTATTTATTATAACTTATACTGAGCAGCAGCGTTAATACAAATAATAACAGCAAAGTAACAGAATCCTCCTAAGCAAAACCAGCATATAACTAGTTAAAATTTGAAAATAATTACTGATATTATAACGTTGATAATAATTGTTAACATAAGCGACCACTCAAAACCAGTCAAGTCAGTCGAAGCATAGCAAACAATTACTAACCAAAAGCAAAATGAGTTTACTAACAAATAAATGCCTAGAACAATATGTATCTGTATCTAAAAGCAGAAGAGTCAAGCCACATGCTGGCATTCAGAGTGGTGCATACGATGCGATATACATACAAACACGAATGTATATAAGCAGAAGTATACACAATTATATATTTACTGATAATAAATTAGTTAATGAGCAACAAAATTTAAATTTACGAACAGCGAAAATAAAACTCGCGACATTTGCCAAAAAACATTTCCAGGCGGGACAGTAATTTTTGGCCCAACCGGCAACGGCGAATGTTTTATTGACGCATTGATGATGATTATGGCAAGAGTAAAAACAATAATAATTGTAATTATGCATTTGTGTGGTGGAAAAAAAATATAAATATATAATAAATATATATATAATACCTAAATACATACAGCAAATTATATAAGAATTACGCTAAAAACTGAAGCCCTAATTTATGCAAAAACCAAAATTTAATTTTCAATGTGTCTTTCGTTCAAAATCATAAAAAAAAAGAAAAACCCAATTTGTGTTTTGTTTGTTATTTGCATTTCAACCTTGACGTCCCTTGCCGTAACACTTTAGCCTTGGCCCAGGTCTCCTCATGCACGTTGCGTAACATTGGCTCGGATGCTGCACGGGAATGGGACTCGACACAGTGACGTCGACGTCGACGGCGCCACCAATGTAGTAAATTGGGGGGGGACAGTGCGATTTTCGATTTGCCACAAACACAAAGAGCCAGACGATAATCCAAAATCCCAAACCAACCCCTTTGAAAAGGGACGCCCCAGTTTGGCATGACATTGAATCGTGACGCAACGCCCCCCTCCGCAATATCTGTTGAGGTCATGCCGAGGAATCTGTCATGGGAGCAAGTTCAACTGGAACGGGCTGGGGCGACCTTTAATGTTGACTGGCAAAAGAAAGCGCAATTTTTACCTAAAGTTGCGAAATTAAAGGAAACAATTTTCAGTTAAAAACGATTTTTATTACAAAATTAATAAATTATATTACATTTGAATTACTTTTTAGAATTTTTTGATAAGGTATGCAATAAAAATGTATTAAACAAAAAAATAATAAATGTTTTCAAAATGATTTTTAGCTACGCGTCTAATATTATTCTTATTTCTGGAAAGTCTTATTTTAACAAGAGAATTTTTTAAAATGAATGTTAATGTTTCAACTTTTTTACGCATTAAAGCTTTATCAATTAATTGAAAATGAAACCAGGTTAATTTAAGTACATAAATAAATGCAAACATTAAATAATGTAAGACCAATGAAAACTTTAAAGAGTCAAACATGATATAGAAAACTATAGTTACAAAATTTTGTATGCAGATTTGCGTCCTTGATATCGAAAGTCTTTATCACTCACAGGCCAAGATACTCCGAATATAAAAGTTAACCTATTCAAAGATTGACCCTTTTAAAGATAGATTTACCCTCCTCTTATTCCCACAAATTGTACATAAAAAAAACGTTGTTTCTCTTGTACAATGAATAAGGATTGTTAGTCATTGCTCCCATATTTATTTTCCAATTTTGCCATATTCAATATTAGTGTAACTTTTAATTCCATCATTTGGTCTAGCCCAGTGACTCATTTACGGTAAAAGGAATTGATTTAAAAATGTGGCGCGAGCTTATCAACACCTAGTGTTTATTTTTATTTTAAGATAAGACAAAATACACTAATGAGTATGTAGTTAGAACAATTTGTAAATACTCTATATTTTATACTACATATAGAGTATGAACGAATACTTTTAGTTAGACGACAACGTACTCCTCGTACTGTGTGAGCACCCTACGCTTGGGCCTTTGCAGCGCCTCGTGGCCCAGAGTCAGGCAGACGGGTTCCTTCTTGAAAACGCCCTGGTTCTGGAGCACGGCGTGCGGGGCACAACGCCACGGATCCTCGGTCTCCACCTGCCATTTGTGGAGCTTCTGGCGCAGCTGTTTCAGGGTGGCGCTGTACTTCGGCTTGTCCGCAAGATTGACCCGTTCCAAGGCGTCCGCCTTGATGTCGTACAGCTCCCACTCGGGTCTCTGGTAATACTGCTGGAGTGTGCGATACCAGGGCAGAGATTCTCGATTGATCGTGGCATTGAGGATCTGCTGGAACGTGGGCGACATGTAAAAGTCCTGATCTATGGGAAAGTCTGCCCAGTAGTTGAGATTGTGTATCAGCTTATAGCGTCGGTTGCGCACCATCCGCATCGGATAGGCCATTGTCACCTCGTGGTAGCTCTGACTACCGAAGATCGCATCGGTCTCCAGCGGCTCTGGCTCCTTTTGCAGCACGGGCAGCAGCGATTGCCCGCTGAAGCGAGTTCCGTTCGGCGCCGGCAGCTGGAATGCATCCAGCACGCTGGGATAGATGTCCAGCAGGCTAGCCATAGCGGCAGTTGTCTGCTGACGTCGATCCTTTGGCCGCGGCGAGCTGAGGATCAGCGGCGCACGTATGCCGTGCTCGTAGAGGTTTGTGCGTCCGCCCGGGAAGGGCGGTCCGTTGTCCGACGTGTAGATAACAAGCGTTTCCTCAGCCAAGCCGGCTGTCTGCAACTCCCGCAGCAGGAGGCCGACTCCCTGGTCCAGACGCGAGATGGTCATATATTGGGCGGCCAGCTCCTGCCTGACCACATCCGTGTCCGGCAGCCAGGCGGGCACCTGCAAGTTGCGCCAATCATAGTAGATGGGCTTCCAGTCCGGAATTGTGCCCATGCCCTCCTCGCCGCTGCCCCAACGCTCGCAGAACTCTCCGTACTGGGGTGTGATGTGTCCACAGCGATGCGGATCGTGGAAGCCCACCAGCAAGAAGAAGGGTCTGCCCTCCCGCTTGGCCTGCGCCAGAAACTCCCGGGCGTACTCCTTGATTCTGGTGATGTTGCGACCAATCTGATTGATGGAATGCTGCTCCTCCGTCTGCTCGAAGTCAAAGCGGAAGTTGGAGGCGGCGCCCACATGCTTCTTGCCAATGATGCCGCTCAAGATCCGGCCGTTGCTCTGCGCGCGCAGCACATTCGGCAGCGAGCTCACCCCCGGCAGCACATTGAAATTGTGCACGCCCTGATGCAGCCCGTACATGCCACTGGCATGGCTGGCCTGGCCGGTCAGCAGCTGGGCGCGACTCGGACTGCAGCTGCTCACCGAGGTGAAGGCGTTGTTGAACAGCAAGCCGCTGCGTGCCAGCGCATCCAAATTGGGCGTCTGGCAGTACTTGTTCAGATAGGCGCCCATCTCGAATCCCGCATCGTCCGCGAGCAGCAGCAGCACATTCTGTGCTCCATTTACCGAACAGCCGCCGCTGGCGAGGATCACCAGCAACGTTGCAAGTAAAAGTCGCAATCGCATCACAAATAGTTTTACCGGGCAGAGGCAGGCAAACAAGTCAATCCGTTGCCCGATTCCAACTGATCAGCATTCATTTCTGACCATGGAACCCGCAGCGCAGTTGCCATTTCTCTCAGCTCTCCTCATCTTTCTTCTGTCGCACTCACTCAATTCCAATTCCAGTTCCAATTCCAGTTTTAATCTCTTTCCCAGCCAGAGCTCAGCGTGTGCTCTCTTGCACAATAGGCGAACCTAGTGGACAGACAGACAGACATAGCTTCATACAATACGTAGAAATATATGTACAATCTGTACATACACACAAATTTGTGGACTTGAACATTCACTTTGAGCGGCTTTCTTTTAAGTCGGGCTACTCTACCGGTACTCAACTTTTGCTTCCATATGAATAATTTGGAGCTCGGTTAAGAGTTTTCTACTTCTATAACATTCAAATTATCATACTACTATTCATTTATTTGTTCATATACATTTTGCTTAAAATTAAAACCCTAAAACCAGTCTCAAAGTGGGTTATATTTGATTTATATATGTATTATTATTATAATTATTTTTATTTATTATATTTTTTTTACTATTAAAATTGGTTTTATAATTGTTATTATTATTATTACTATTTGTATTTGTATATTTGAGTACGCTAAAAATAAGGCAAGTTCAATGTTATTAACCTTTTACCAGTTTTTGCCAAACAACTTTTTGGAAAACAAGTGAGAAGGCTCTAGTCGGGGCCGCCCGACTAGGAGATACCCTGAACCCTGCGATCTGGTTCTATAAACATTTCAGCTCGTTTACACATA